>JAAXOA010002486.1:0-13117 GCA_036561885.1 Salina celebensis | reverse complement strand
TAGAAGGAGTAGCGGCGACATCGACTACATTCAGAAGTAACTCCAGTGATATCAAAAACCTTGAATAGACATTCATGGTTAATAAACCAATCTGATCCCACATAAACTCACTCTGAAGAACTCCATAAAAAGTTAAAGCATTTCAAAGTTGTAAATTTATTTGTTAGATAGTTTCTGGCCGAATGTTTTGTCGTAAGCAAGCTTTGAGGCTTTGTTGACGTATCCAGTGGTGACGCGACAATAGCTTGCAAAACTTGGCAAACAACTTGTCATTTGGGAGATGATTGATTTAAATAAGCTTCGGCAATATCAGTAATCAACCGACTTGAATTGAATTAGAGATTAGAGACAAAAATATACAAGGCTTTCCTAAAAGTATTTATTTATCATTCTTGGCCACTATTAACACAATTAATCTCTTAAATCGTTAAATCTATAAAAATACATACAAAATCATCATTGTAACAAAAACTTATTGTAGAATAAGTACAAATCAAATTACGCTTATATATAGGAATCATGATGAATAATTCATAAAGGCAAACTAATAACCATTTACTACTTCATATTTTTCTTGTGATGTTTTCTGCGGTGGCTCACTAGATCTCCTTTGTGTCTGAAATCAGAATTGCATACTGGACACATGTGGGGTCGTTCGCAGATATGGGCCAATATGTGTCCTTCAAGACTACGCCTTCTTTCATTTCCTTTGAACTGCTTGTCACAAAACACACAAGTCGAAACCTTTTCCAGGCGTTGTCTCGGTTTGTGTCCACTTTTGTCAACATGGTATGTTCTATCGTGTTTTTTTTATACTCTCCCGACAACCAAACTCCATGGAACATGTCTTACAATGATGATGACGTTCTCTAGTATGCGTTAACATATGACTTGTTAACCTACTGGTTGTAACACACTTGTAACTACAAAATTTACACTCAAACTTTTTGTCATCGGTGTGAATTTTTAAATGATTTTGAAGATATTCTTTAACAGGAAACACTCGTCCACAAACATGACATGGAAATCTCTCGATGTTAAAATGGATTTTCATGTGCCTCTGGAGATTTGACAGACAATTAAAAGTCTTGTTGCAAACTTTACAGGAGTGCGGCTTTTCTCCAGTGTGGATAATCATGTGTGTTGTGAGCATATAGTTTTCCAGAAACGATTTCGAGCACAATGGACACTTAAACGGTTGTAATTTTTTATGAACTGCCGTAGTGTGTCTTTTCAAATGATGAGACGTCTTAAATTTAAGTGGACATGATCCACACGCAAAATTCTTATTGTCAGCATGTGAGTTATTGTGTTGCTTTAGCTCTCCCTTTGAAAAAAGACTGTCTGGACACTGTTTGCAAAAGAAAGCTCTCTCGAAAATGTGGTGTCTTCGGATATGGGCGTCCAATTTAAAAGTACTGACGCACAATTTGCCGCAAAATAAACAATCTTTGATAACTGGAGCCATTGTAAATTGTTTTCGCTTGCACAAATAAGAATATTGTTGTTGATTATGATTTTGTTGCAATGCTTTCAATGCCACGCAGAACCACACAGTCAGTCCAATGAATAAATCTTGAAGTGTGCACCTACCTGTTGCAACAGGTGTTCTGAGAGAAAAAAACAGCCCAATAATGTTATATCATAATTTATATACGAACCGAATTTGACAATAGCAGGGTGTGTACATATTTTATCCGTAGTGGGGACCTTTTTTGTTGGTTTATGTTGTTTCAGGATGCTACACAAGATCATAAGCTTTTTTGTAAAAGTTTTTTCATGGAGCGTGAGTTTTCTTATGGAAATACTGTACACAGGTAGGCCAGAGATGAAACTTTACAAGAACATGGATGGACTTATAAAAGTCATTGGTTAGATTGCAACAGAGCATTAGTTGGTGAGTAGTGACTTCTTAAATATCATATTCAAGTCAACTAGTTATAATTGCATCAGTCTATCATTGCGTATAATTTTATCAAATTCTATTGATGGTTAAACAAATGTTTGCCACCAGCAAAGCATTAAGAAATATTTTTGGACACGCAGGCGAGCATTTCCGCATCTACATATGACATCTTGAATGAGTTTTGATTGTAAGTCGTGTCTACTGAATATTTTCTCACAAATATCACAAGCGAAACTTTGTAATCCAGGATCTGGTAAAAATCTAACTTACGTTTAAAATCAAAATATCATCTGGTCTTGGCATGAAAATTCCATTCTAATCTGCAACGAAGTTATGAAAACCAAATTTTATTGGGATATTGGCGTTTGTCGTTTTTTATTTAAAAAAAGTGGGACGCTTGGAACGTCGTGGACAGGTAAGATTTTGTCATCACTATAGCGATCCAAACTAATGTAGTTTAAAGCATCAATCTTTAGCTATTTGTAAGTATTCATAATCATCTCGTGACTTGCACTGCAAGTGTTTCATGCTTGTTCTATAACTTAAAACTCGCATTTCATGAAATCACAAACAAAAGAACCTTCTGATCGTTGTTAGCATGCTGAAATCCCAAACCAACAAGGAGTGTGGATTGCACAGAATATACATACTATGCCCCATGTTAAAGCCCATCTCATTTTTAACTAAAAAAAAAACATTGCAGGACTTGGTCGAATTCTCAGAGCACCTGTTGTATGAGGTAGCAGCTCACATGGGATATCTGTGGTCAAATTGCTTTTAGAGTTCTGACTGTAAACATTGTGCTCAGAAAAACAAAAATACTAGTGGAAAAGTGTTTGGCTGTTATAATGGCTGCTCGAATTAAAGATTGTTTATTTTGCGGGAAATCTTGTGTCAGCGCTTCCAATTTGGAAGCTCATATCCGGAGGCACCATATTCTGGAGAGGGTCTTCTTTTGTAAGCAGTGTCCACACAGTTGTTTTTCAAATGGAGAGCTAAAGGCACACATTTTGTCACATGGCGACAACAGGATCTTTGCGTGTGGATCATGTCCGCTCATATTTAAGAACTCTGCCCATTTACGACGACACATTAAGGCAGTTCACCAAAAATTAAAACCGTTTAAATGTAAATTGTGTTCAAAATCATTTACGGAAAACCATTTACTTACATTACACATGATTATCCACACGGGAGAAAAGCCGCACTCCTGTAAAGTTTGCAACAAGACTTTTAATCTTCAGTGTAATCTTACAAGGCACATGAAAATACATTTTTCTACTCATAAATTTTCGTGTCCTGTTTGTGGACAAGTGTTTGCTGCAAAAGAATATCTTCAAAGCCACTTAAAGACTTACAATGCCGAAAAACATTTTGTGTGCGAATTTTGTAGTTACAAATGTGTTTCCATGAGTATGCTAACTCAGCATATGTTGAAGCACACTCGAGAACGTCCTTATCAGTGTAAAAAATGTTCAAAGGAATTCAGTCGGCAGAGCAAAATAAATCACGATAGAGCATTTCACACTGATGGAACTGGTAACAATTCGGGCCTGAAAGCAATTTGTGTATTTTGTGACAAAGAGTTCAAAGGAAGACGTGGTCTTGAAGAACACGTGTTGGCGCATATCTGCGAGCGACCGTACATCTGTACTGTATGCCATGCTGATTTCTCCCGCGGAAGTAGCCTTGTGAGTCACCGCAGAAAACATGAGGAGAAAAATATCTAGAATTTTTGCAGCCTTTACTATGTAACCCAAAAACCATTTCATCAATGAGTGCTTTAATAATTTATGTTTTGGATTATGACGATTTGTCTAATTTTTGCATTAATAATTGATGGGAGAGATTTTGTTTGGTAGGTATAATATACACAACCGTGCCATAAAAATATATGTGAAATCAATGTAAAGGTTACGAATTCCATGTTTATGTGGATTCTGCTATGATTTATTAGAATTATGTCTTGTTTCCAACGAGTTGTCTTATGGAAAACAGAATTTGTAACGATATAATTTGTGTTGTAAACCTGATGCACCATTAACTAAATGAAGCTCACTTACAAATATTCAAATATTTATATAGAATATAATTTGTATTGCATAAATCTTTATGCTTATATAACAATAATTATTTTATTTTGGATTTGTAATTATTCATGTCTAGGGTTTTTATAATATTCGCAAACCCGAAACTGATTACTGATTATAAGCAAAAATTAATCATTATAAAGGGATTAAGTTGATTAGAGACGCACACGTAACTTTCTATAACACCGCAGAGATCATGTCACGAAAAATATTCAAAACTGTGAACCTTTTCCTGTGAATTTTATTCTTTGTAATGCGTAAATCTAGGAATATGACCTATCGACACGTTCCAAAATAATTGTGACTTTAAGTCTAATTTCTTGGACTTTAATATATACTTTTGAGATTAAATCACGATTTAAAATATATCCAGATTATTTATACATTTAGCTTGTTGATTAGGATATTTACTATGCATACGCAGATATGCTTAGTGATCGATCCATATATTTCTCCCCAAACGTTAGATCGACGAAATTTTGTTTATGCATATAATTTAACACTGATCCCTATTGAACACATTAAGGTGTAATTTAAACATCCCCATTGATCTTATAGATACGACACGCTGATATAACTCATTAGCCTAAATTTGGCTCGTGAATGACCTCATCGTCAGCTGGGCATGGCAATCGCAGTAAATGAAGGTTATAACAATGAACCACCTCAGATCCAGGTGAAGTACTCAAAGCTATTTTACACATTTCGGCGAGACGTGCACGAATATCAGATAATTACAATTTAATGACAAGGATTAATACGTAGAAAAACAGCAGTTTTGGCTGAACTTCAATGGAACGTCATATGACCGTTACACTATTTGGTCGGTTAGAAAGTAGGTATTTGGTATGAAATCTAGTATGTAGAGATTACATACATGATATTCACGTAAGATTTTTTAACTGAGGATAAAAAGCAAGTCGGTCGTGGTTTCAAGAACTAGATTTTTCATCTATGAACCATTGAGCATATGTATGCGAAGTACAAATAAGATAAATACACCCAACTATTCGCGATTGCATCAAATCCTTGTAAAATTTTTTATCTGCATTCTTATCGGCTTTAGATAAGTCCATTTATTCCAAAAGCCAGACGTGGGGCAGCAGCAATAAACTGTAATTTTCCTCAAATACGGACCTCCAAGCACAGCATTGAAAGTAGTTTTAAAACTGAATACACTTCTAATTTTTTGTTATAATTCCATTTTTTTTTTTATTTTCCTCACACAATGGAGATTCCTTTACTTCTAAACCAATGTGTAGCATTTGGAAGTTATTCTTCGGGTGGTACTTACTTTAATAAACTGCTGAAAGGTTATAGAGAAAGTCTAAAGTTTAGCGTCAGTGTTTCATCTGATACCGTGGAAAACCTCAAATCCTGTGGGATTTATGCAGTGGATTCAAAAGAAAGGGATATTGACTTTCCTCATTTGTATATTGCCATCCAGAGGAGCTCTGATGATGCGAAGTCGACGAGCTATATTGGAATTGAAATGGCTGAATTTGTCAAGGTATTATTTGGTGGACGCTTGCCCGAAAATACCAAACTGATAGTTGACATCGGAACTCTTAAAGACCATCACTCTGACTTCATGATCACTCCGGCCAAATCTAGCTGTAAGTACTATAATATTTTAGGTGATCATGTTTTAGAGCAATACCCTCGGATCGAGATAGTTTCTGGGTAATACTAACAGAATGTGTTCATTTCATTTTAGACACATTTCAATTAATAACTGAAAAACGATATCCTGCCGTCAATTTAAATATCTGTGCACCCGATTTAGAGGAACTGAATGACACCTGGACAAGCAATGAAAGTAGCTGGAAAGCAATCGTTTCACTTACAATTTCGGTTCCTCGGAGCACGGAAAATGACCTTCAAGTTGAGTATCCGCTATCGCTCGCGAAGAAGTTAAAAATGGACGATGCATTTTGTGACGCAACGATAACCTCCGACAATGGTGCTCGGTTCAAAAGTCACCGAAATATTCTCGCATCTCAAAGTACCGTTTTTGCAAATATGTTTCAGACAGACATGGACGAGCGGAAGACTGGGACAGTCAAACTTCCGGGAATGGCCGAAGGAAGTATTCGGGCGTTTCGTGATTACTTGTACGAATGGGATACTTCAGCTGCGCAAAATAGCGATTTAATCTGTTTTGAGCTTCTAGAAACCGCACGTAAATACGACGTTCCGTCACTTTTGAAGGATATGGAACGGATTTTGTTGAGAAAGAGTAACAACTGGTATACTACGGATGTGGCTTTGCGTCTATTTGCCTGGACCAACGTGACTGATAAAGCGGCGCTGCATGTCAAAGCTGTTCATGTCTTAAAGTCGTAAGCATTTACCCAACTACAGTTTTTTTTTCAATTTCATTAAGTTTTCACTTGAAAGCCATGAGTTATTTGTGGTACAGGAAAGTTGATGAGCTGTCTAAGCTGCTTGATTCTCCGGACTTTCTCAAGACTAACAAGGATACAGTTGAATGAGCTTTTCAAATCCTTCGCAACCGTTGAGTGTTGTTTTTGCAACCATTAATGGGAATATTGTTTTATTCGCTTGTTAATTTATCGACACAGCAGTATTAAACTTTAAATTTAACAGTAGTGACGCTCCCAATTTAGCGGCTTCAAACATTCCTGTATTTGGGAACTACATATTGAAAACCACTTCAACTATTTATTTCATATTGATGGTCCTATACGGTCATGGGAAACCCCACGGGTCCCTTATGCATGGGTGGGTAATGGTTCTATTAGGTGATTTTGAATATAATGAGCCTTAGATAACCCATATGTAAATTTCACTACCTGCCGAACTCTTAAAACCCCTTTTGCCGGTAAGCAGGTACAAATTGTAAAAATTCAATGCCCATAATAGCTATATTTTATTGCAGCTTAAGATTTTTTGGGTGCATTTGTTACCTAGCTCTTAAGCCGAATATACGTTTTGTTTTTTCAAATGTATTATCAAATCAATGAGTAGATATCGAATAAAAATATACAAATCGTTTGTGTATGTTCATAGCGTTTATTTATATTTGAAGCATTAATGTTCACTACACATTAAGTCAAACGCAACTAAATATGTATTAATTTTCACTTATAAATATTATGTTATATTGTTGTCGGGACGACTCACAATATGGATTTGAAACATTGCCGTAAAACCACTTTTATCAAAAATGGTCTCAACTGTCGTCAAAATAAGTATTACTTAATCAAGCCAATGATATATACATCCTCAAGTGACCACACACTGTGACGCATTTTGTAAGGAAAACCACTAATTCCATTTGATGAATGCAAGCCTTTCATATGGTTATCAAAAGGTTAGCATTGAACTCGATCATTTGCTTTTTTCTGAAATCAAATCCTCAGTGTCACTGAAATAACTTAACGACGCAACTGACAATGAGTGTGTGTTGTATTTTGACACGTACCTAATTTGGGGATAAACAATATCCGATTGCTCATACAGTAGAATAAGCTGTACATATTTATGAAAGCACTATTTTCTGAAATGTATGCGGGTATTCAAAAGCAGTTTTGACAAATTGTAAATAATCTAATTGTGCAAGTTAAATTCAGTTGAAAAATAATCTCAATATGTACAATTTTATTATAAATTATTAAGAACTTTACATGGACAATTTACATTTTTATATTTACACCACAATCAACTTATTGTTAGTAGAAGGAATATTTACAAAAATTAGATTTTGAACAAAGTGAGTGAACGAATGTAGCCTAATATATTCTGTCCCTTTATATATCTAGAGTGCGCAAACTTCAAGGACATTTTCAAACCTCAAAGGAATTATCTTGCTTACTTGCTAGCTCTTTCGCACTAAGCATTAATGGACTGCAATTACGAACATGATTTCTGTGAGTATTCCAGTTTGAAAACTCCATCTGACAAAAACTGCAAATGTGGGGGCGCTCTGTGAGGTGAGTCCGTATATGAGAGAAGGAATACGTAAGAGATTTCAGGGCCTTAGGACAAAATACACATGTTACGTATTGTTCCTCGTTGTGACTTATCATATGGCGTTTTAAATTGTGAGCACGACGAAACTCCTTGTCGCACACGCTGCATTTGAACTGTTTAGGAAAATGAATTTTCTCGTGTGCCAGCTTCGTTGATCTGGATGCAAACATTTTAGCACAGTATTTACATTCGAAGGTCTTCTCCGCTGTATGGGTCTTTAAATGTAAACTAAGGCATTGGCGAGTTTTGAACTCCTTATTACAGGTTTGTATGGTGTGAGTCCCTTAAGGTGTGTTTTGCTTTTGAATTGTTTTTTACATTGCTCACAACTGTGCAAATTTTCAATTGGAACGTCCGTGTGAATATTGTTGATGTGCTTATGTAGTTGTTGGAGGACATAAAATGATTTGTTGCATTTTTGGCATTTATGCGACTTTTCTCCGGTATGAACCTTTATGTGGGTGGCCAACAGTCCACGTTGAAAAAACTTTTTTGGGCAGAAGCTACACGCAAACGGGCGAACGGTTTGATATTTTCGTGAATTCTCTGAATATGAATATCTAAACTAGCTTTTGTTTTTAACGCTTTTCCACATTGTTCACACTTAAACAGGAACTCAGTTTGATGAACTTGCCCATGATTGCGCAGATTTTGGCGGGTCATAAACGCCTTTGCACATGTGGTGCATTTAAAAGGCCGCGGTCTTTCCTCTAACTTTCCGGACATCGTGTGTAGCTTCTCGTGATTTTTCCAAGCGGCCGCTGTTGAACATTCCTTGGAGCAATGTTGGCAAAAGTAAATATTCTCCTTCGTGTGAATTGCCATATGCTGTCGAAAATAGTTGCGGTCACATTCCTTATCACAGAAGGTGCCCTGAGCTTTGGGCGGAAGTCTTACCTCCGGAATGTTCTTATTGATGTGTTCGGAACACATCTTATACAATGTTTAACAAAAGTGGGTTCTAAAATTAAGAAGTTTGCCAATGTTTTCAGGTGGTAGAATCATTATCCTCGTGTTAAGAACTTTTACCAAGTCAAAGTTTACTTGGTTTGGAAATGACAACTGTAGAACTCTTTATATAGACATTACTGCTTCTAGCAAAAGTAGATAACACTGCAATAGTTACAAAGCTATTAACGGAAGATTCTTGGCAACTGTCTTATTTCATTGTGTTTATAGATTGACTGATGATAGGCACATCCCGTCTTCTTCCTTATATACACTTTTATGACTATTTAATTCCCTGATGGAAATCTTCGGATTGCTTGGACGGAGCTTTTATGGGTACTTCCGGTACATGCATGTGTAAGCTATACAAAACAAGCTCATCTCGTAAGCGTAAAAAATCAAATAAAAAGGCGTGTACTCGTATTGAGGTACCTATTCAAACATACATTGCAATATCATGAAATATTTCCTAAGGGCTACTATGTATATATATAAGTTTTATTCATGGTTTTAATCTTTCTCTTTGAACATTGACCAAAAGATACCTTAATTAATTTTGTTTTGGTTTTTGACTCGTTCAGCTCAGGCTTGCACAGTGATTTATGGTTTAAAGAATGCTATGAGTTAGTTGTTAAGAACTGTGTCCAGATTTAAAAATTATAAAATATTATGTTGTTACTTGACAGATGACATAAAAATATCCCGTATTTTCCTGTTGACATAATTGATTTTCAAATAACATATACATTGAATACTAGCCTTGGTGGTGTAATATTACCTTAGAGTACAACAGATTTATTGGAAAAGGAAAACCTTTCTTAAATCCGTTAATTGCATATTTGCAACAATAATAATAACAAAACTCACCTCATTCAATGAAAGTTTTAAGCGAAAGAAGCTTCTGATCCTTGTGAGCATGCTAAAACTGGAAACATGCAATGGGTTTGGTTGGACTGCAAAGAATATACATATACACATATCTCATGTTAAACCCAACTCCACCTTGATCTTATAAATAAAACATTGTAGGACTCGTTAGCTTTCTCAGAACACCTGTTACTTCGGGTAGCGGCTGACAATAGATATGTTGGTCAGATAATATTTGGAGTTCTGACCGTGAACATTGAACTTACATAAATAATAAAAGTAGTGAAATAAGTGCTTAGCTGGGAGTTGAGACATCTTTTGTCAGATAGTATTTGGAGTTCTGAATGTAAACATTGTACTTACTTACATAACCAATAATAGCAGTGAAGGAAGTGCTTGTCTGGGAGTTTTGAAATGGCTCCGGTTATCAAAGATTGTTTATTTTGTGGTAAATCTTGTGTCAGCGCTTCCAATCTAGGAGCCCATATCCGAAGGCACCATATTCTGGAGAGGGTCTTCTTTTGTGAACAGTGTCCACACACTTGTTTCTCAAATGGAGAGCTGAAGGCACACATTTTGTCACATGGCGACAACAGGATCTTTGCGTGTGAATCATGTCCGCTAAAATTTAAAACCTCTGGCCATTTGCGACGCCACATTAAGTCAGTTCATCAAGGATTAAAACCGTTTAAGTGTACATTGTGTTCCCAATCGTTTCCGGAAAACCATTTGCTTACAACTCACATGATTATCCATACAGGAGAAAAGCCGCACTCCTGTAAAGTTTGCAACAAGACTTTTAATCTCCTGACAAATCTTACAAGACACATGAAAATCCATTTTACCACGGAGCGATTTCCATGTCATGTTTGTGGACGAGCGTTTGCTGCAAAAGAGTATCTTCAAAGTCATTTAAAAATTCACTACGGTGACAAGAAATATAAGTGTAAATTTTGTAGTTTCGTGTGTGTTACCACCAGTAGGTTAACAACTCATATGGTGACGCATACAAGAGAACGTCATCATCATTGTAAGAAATGCTCCAAGGAGTTTAGTTGTCTGGAGAGTAAAAAAAAACACGACAGATTATTTCACACTGCTGGGACTGGAAAGAAACCAAGACAACGCCAGGAGAAGGTCTCAACTTGTGTGTTTTGTGAGGAGCAGTTCAAAGGAAAATGTAGACTTGATGGACACATATTGGTCCATATCTGCGAACGACCGTTTATTTGTCAAGTATGCAATTTTGAGTTCCGACACAAAAAACATCTAGAGAGCCATCAGAAGAAATGTGTTCAGTAGTTAATGGAGTGTATAAGTTTACTTTTATATATTATTCATAATGATTTTTATATATAAGCATAATTTGATTCATAACTGTTTTCCAATAGGTTTTAGTTTCAACGATGATTTCTTCGATTTGAATGTATTTTTAATAGCGATGTAACAGATTATTTGTGTATACTTAATATTAATAATATCCTAGAATGATCAATAAATACTTGTAGAAAAGCGTTAGTTATCTAATCTATAAGTCAAATGACGGTCGATTACTGATATTTATGAAGCTTATTTAGATCAATCATCTCCCAAATGACTAATTGGTTGTCAAGTCTTACAAACTTTTTCAGTATCGCCACTGGATACTTAAACAGGGCCTCAAAACTTGCCAATGACAGGATATTCCGCCAGGACCCATACAAGAAACAACTTTGCGACTTTGTAACGCTTGAACTTGTTATACAGGTTTTGAATTAAAATATTTATTAAGAGAAAATCTAGAAATAAATGTGGAATCTGATTCATTTATTCCCTTCCTCTGGTCGTGATACGCACTATTTATTTCCTTTGCAAGTTAGAAACCTTAAGCCAAAAGAAGGTCTTTCGGTAACATCATGTTCGTATTTTTCGTATGTTACACATATATATGAGGCAAAATTTGTTAAACATCACTCATGTTCCCGCGCCTTCGATGCTCAGGGTGTAAGGCCTGAAAGTTCACGGAAACAAATGACTTAAAAATGATGTAAAAAGACGCCTCCCAGTTTACTTATTTACGGCCCCGAATGCTGAAGAAATTGACGTAATAACACCAACAAATTAGCTAGCTTCAATGTGTACTTTATTAATTGACCTCCTCCGAAATGGACTTTTAATACTTCATACAAATCAACTATTCAAATAGTATCATGTCACTTTAATTATAAGGTCAAAATTAATATCAACAAAATTGCCCGTCCTGAGTTAATAAAAAAGGTGCTGCTTCTCAGTCGGCTGTCTAGCTAAGAGTCCTTGTTCTTTCTCTCCTTCTTCCTATCTTAGCAATGCTTTACAAAAAAATGCTGAATCACTCAGCGTACAGTACTTTTGTAAAAATCTCTAACAAAGAACAACAAAGGATAAGCTACACTTCTAAAATCGACAAAAAACCGGGCTTGTATTCATTGACTACAAAATATAATAAAAGTACACTTCACATAAAAATGTACGCCTTCGTCGTCGTCTCCACCTCCGTCGTCGTCATCCAGTCGATATCGGTGGCAACAACTCACATATTACAGAAGCATCGTAGATGCAAGAATAGTCACAACAATATTCTATTTTTTGTTTATTACATTCAAGTTACTTTTAGTCACACGCTCCATGTAATTACAAAAAAGAAGCTGCTGATAATCTTGCTAAAACTACACACCCGAAAAAGATGTAGGCTGCACAGTATGTATGTCTCCTGTGAGCACCGAAACTGTCCATGAAATGAAACATTGTAGGACTTGCTTGCTTTCTCACATATTACGTCAGCAAGCTGCTTATATGTAGCTGCTTAAAGGGGAATAATTTGTTCGTCTGATTATTTATATTGTTTTTAATGAAACGTTGCACTCATATCAAAATTAAAACTCAATTAATTGATTGTTTATATGGCTCTAATCATCAAAGATTGTTTGTTTTGCGCAAAATCGTGTTTCGTCGCTTTCCAACTGGGAGGTCATATCCGCAGGCATCATATTCTGGAGCGAGAATTCTTTTGTAAGCGGTGTGTCCCCACTGTACCTTTCCTTTTCAAATGGAGAACTCAAGGCACTTTTTTTGCCACATTCCTGCGACACCTCCTCTCGGCTTTTAAGCAAACACATTAAGACAGTTCATCAAAAACCAAAGCCGTTTAAGTGTACGTTGTGTTCCAAATCATTTCCAGCAAATGATACCTCACACATCACACGGGAGAAAAGCCACACTCTTGTAAAGTTTGCAACAGGACGTTCAATCAAGCATCTAACCTCAGAAGACACATGAAAATGCATTTTTCTAC
>JAAXOA010002485.1:0-13120 GCA_036561885.1 Salina celebensis | reverse complement strand
AAATTTCTCATAGAAGAATAATTTCTATTCTTGGCAAACAGGTACATTCATAAACTTGCACTATATTTTTATTACGAAATTTAAAATAGAAAACAGGAATTCCAGAAATTGTAAAAATATCTTTTATGCAAAAACGCAATAGACCAGGGAAATCATAGCAACAGAGCAGAGAGAAACATCGTAAAATAGTTGCAACAATGAACAAAGAGAAAAATATATCGTCTCTCATTCTTTTCTTGTTTCCTAGATTTTAGCTGGAGAGAATTTAATTTTATGCAACATGTCAAATGGGAAATGAAATGGGTAAACGTTGAAAATTGAATGATTCCCTTGAGAAAAAAATATGATATTAATGGTGCGGGCGGACAATATGAGTTTACATTATATAAAATACTCCATGAGTTTTCCCAGTTCTTGATTATGTTGTTTTTGTACGGCTCTTTCTCTCCGAAAAAACTAATTAATAGTGTTGAGCGTGATATCATTAAAAATGCCCCTCTTGTCCAAAAAAGAGCTAGACTGGTTAAGTAGTAAAGTATTCCATACTGGAATTGTCATTAGGAGTGTAGTTTTTGGCACTAGAGTTTTTATTATTCCTAATTCCATTCTCCATGCATAACGCATAAAGTTAATATTATTGTTGTGCTAGTATTTATCATTATGGAGTAACACCATCAAATTATTTCCCCTTAGAGGATGATGATTCTGGTGGTGCTGGTCGAAATGCCGGCAGCAGCGACCGACCGAGAAAAAACAGTTTGCTACCGCGGCGGTTGCACGCTCTGTTGCCTGTGTATACCACACAAATTTTGGCCTGCATGCGATATTATTGAAATGTTTATGAAAGAGTTTTGCCATTGTACATCAAGTTCATCTACTTTTTTTCTTGTTTTTCAGAGATTTTTTTTTTCTGGTTTGGTCAAAACATCGGACAAAAAAGCAAAAGAATGGATGGCTGCTGTCTGTAAAAAATTAGTAGTTGCAATAACACATCTACAATGACTTTTGTATGACGATGGTTTTGCGTTGTGCGACCAAGTGGAACGGCTGTGGTTGCACACACGGACCACTACAGACGACCTTGTGCACTTGCCAGCTTTGTTATCAAACTATCCCAGATGAAAACCTGACGTCCGCGAGCAAACACTTCGCTTGTCCATGGCGATTGTCCAGGGTGGAGAGAGAAAATGCAAACGAAAAAACAAACATAATGGATGGATTCAGTTGTGAATGTACAAGAAGTGAGTCAGTTTTTTATTACCCATTAAAGAAAAATGGTAGGAGAAGCATAACAGATAGCCGTTTGAAATAAGACATTTTCTAAATCCTCCATCCATCCTAAATCTATCGAGGAAGAGTGCCATACCAAAATAGGTAGTTTTTGTGGATAAAAGCTCATGAGCAAAGTACACCGTTTCTAGCTCTCCTCATCATTCGTCTTCTCCAGCCACTTA
Organism: Salina celebensis; assembly: GCA_036561885.1. Lineage (NCBI taxonomy): Eukaryota > Metazoa > Arthropoda > Collembola > Entomobryomorpha > Paronellidae > Salina > Salina celebensis. Next base: position 11,666 of record JAAXOA010002485.1, on the reverse strand, counting down.
AACATGACTGCTACTGCCACTATTGTTACTATAGCAGCTACCTGTAATTAGCAACCTTGTGTGTGTTACAATAATCTTGTCTAGATTTAGATATGCCCGCTAATCTGGCAGCCCAATCTGGCATGCTCTTAAATATTTTTTTAACGCTTTCCTGTTTGTTTCTGCCCAGTATATGTACCTGTTGGCCATTCACACTAATTGGAAATATATAGCTCTACTAAATACAAACTTCTGTGTACTTTACCATCATTGCGATAATTTTTCTTCTTCCTTTTTTTCTCCTGCTTTTGGTAGAAATCTAAAATATTGGTAGACCAACTTAATGATCACATTAAGAGTATTAATGTCAAACATTGTTAATAATTTCCAGAAATGAATGGGCGAGTTTCTGTGTATTTTTTTCATAATGATTGTTCATAGCATTACCAATCATACTATTTCCTTTATGTATTGGCATGGCAAGACTGTTTTATGAGAAATTTTCAGCTCCATAACCATTAGTTTTATGGCTAATTATAGGTGTTATGTGCGTGAACTCTTGCTTGCCAGGCCAATTAAAAAATCTCTTTGTATTTGCCTTTACAATTATACTGTGCCGAACACACCACAAGGTATATGTACTTGATCCGCTCTACATTACAAAGCTTCTTATGCCGGTGCTCTAATGAAAGAAAAAAATTCCCGTCAGATCTGTGGTTTGCCGAGATTTGAAGATGACATTGATTATGCCTTCAGGCTTTTTGCGTATGTTTTTGCATACAGTAGCACGTCATTTTATAGACATCATTAAAAACCCTGATAAGTTCTATCATTCCAGAGCTCGTTAAGTCAAAAAATGGTCAGTGGATCAGCGAAGTAAACAATTAAGTTTATCGTTGAACAATTTTTTAAAAGGTAGAATATGCAGTAGCAATTGAGATTATGAATGAAAATTGTAGCTACCAGATGGACATTTTCACTTGGTACCTCTCTCTAGTGCAAAAGTTTTCCCAGAAAATGCTCCAAGCTACTTGTTAAAATGCAATAGATAATATTTTTATATTCTTTTTACAGCCCAGCCATCTAAGTTACATTAGCTTCCTTTTTTTGTACAAAAATCCTCGCTTTCATGATCACATCACGGCAGGTAAAGTAAAATTAAGATAAGAGAAAAAAGGTGAATCACAATCTTAATGATGAAACTCCATTCTGTCTGATGAGAAACTTTTATTTTTAATAGAAGAATCATATCCGTTCCTCGTGTCGCGAACATCCCTCTTGGAGTTTTAATCTTTGTGGGCAATCACGCCCCATCATTGTTACTAACTTCTCATGTCCAGTTTCAATTTTGCCACAACATACATACTTAGCTCCAGCTCAAATGTCAAACATATTGTTAGTTTTAATTCAATCCTACCTTTACTTGATTTTTGCTTGAATTAAATTAGGATCAGGATTTCGATCACGTACTGGAGAAATCGGACAAGATTGAGAACTACCATATTCAATTTCTCCGTTGACATGAACCAGGCGTTTTTAGCATTTTCATGTACAACCCGTGGTTCAATTTACCAACCAGGTTGCAAAAATTGCTGTGTAGAACATACCTACCATCACTTTTACAAGCTCACTGATAACCTTTTAAATTTAAATATTAAAAATGAATGAAATGGGAGGAAGGAGTGGACATGCCTTGATTACATTATTATTGGTTCGCCTTTCGGTTAAACTCTAAAGTGCCTTACAAAAATTGCCAAGACGGAACACAAATTTTGAGCACAAGCACAGTAGTGAACTATCAGACCATCGCTCACACTACTATCATTCCCGAGTATCGACCTTGCCTTAAATGGAAGCCCGAGTGGAACTGATATATTACCCAGTATGCCATGTGTAGATTGCTACACAAGATATTCTCCCTTGTATGGTTTCAGAAAAACAAACAGGTAAAAACTGCACTGATGGCACACAATGATACCTTTCTCAAGCAAATCATACTGCAAAAATGAGAACACAAGTTGAAGACAATATTATATGGCTAGCAAAATAATATACTGAATTCTCCAGGAGGGCAAAACGAAGGCAGAAGTTTGATCCTATATTATTTCTTTATGGACAATAATCAATTATAAAACAACAACTGTGTATTTCTAATTATTTTATGTTTTTGTAGGGCACATTCATACATCATTGTCCGCTTGCATCCTTTTTTTCTAGTTTCAAGCCTTGCAATATTTTATCTTTAAGCGGACTCGTAAAAACTAAAAGAGCGAGCGTACTCACAAGTCCAATCTAAAAACATGAGGAATGGGCCATGGGCATAAAAATGAGTAATGATGGATATTAAAATGTTTGTCCCGTGTCTGCCATGCAAATAAAATGCATGCAATCTCATTTCAATTCACGAACTGAACTCAAACAATCCATGCTAAAACTAAAACCTACCAATTCATGATGAAAGTAAAAGAAACAAAAATGTTATCCTACCACCACACAAGTTTAATTCGCATTTTTTACCCTAGCAAGTGCAAATATGCAAATAAAAGTAAAAGGTACAACAAGTTTTGGCAGGGAATTATATTTATATTCTCCTTTAATTTCATGTTTGCTATGAAATACTCACAAAGAGTACTCTTTGGATCTATAATAATAAAATGTCGCCTTTGCCGCGCTCCGAGTAAAAAAAAATACATCAACTTTGAAAATGTGTCGTTTTGAGCCACAGCACAAACTTGCTATTATAATGTGTACATTTGTACTCATAACCACTCGGTTATAACTTATGCACACCTGTAATTAGTCCAGGGAAAACGCAAACACTGCCCGATGCAACCCACTGGAAAAAGTATAATTTCTTATTTTGCCTCTTGTCATTGGAGAGAAAAAAAACTAGTCAAATTGTCATTGTTCCTCCTCTGTCTTATACTCCTAAAGAATGCAAATGACTGGGGCAGCGATAGACTATTAGGTTAGCAATACGGAAATATGGAAAGCGTAGCTTTGCACAAATTCCATTGTGCCTGAAAGTGTAAACTAACATGATTATATGGTAGTCTTATGAGAAAATAATTGTGATAATGGTTCCCTCTCTCCATTTGTCGCCCTCTTTCTCTCTAAACCACACAACGTTTTACGCAAGCTGTTTGCAGAGTGTAAACACTATCCTATATTGTTTCAACTTCCCGTACAGATAAAAAAGTAAATACCACACTAGAACAAACATGAGAAATAAGCGAAACAAAAGCCAAGAATAGAAGAGAAAAAAAACATACGAAAGTACTCATTATGAAAATTATGCATCGGATGGTCATTTCAAAAATTGACAGGGACAGCCGTAATAATGTATAAAGCAACTTTTTCAAGAAAAGTTTAAAGAGAACATTATAAAAACTGAATTTTCGATTTGACGCATACTGACGCTTTATACTCAAAGCTGTATTTTTTACGTAGCATCACAAGTTCAAAAACCTACGGTTTGACAATGTTCTCAATGCTCTCAGCATTTTTTTTTTGTCCATGGTGAGATAATAACGTAGCCGCTTGAAAACTCCATATAGTACACGATCTCCCCAAAGTTCATTTTTTTGTCTCGTTCATCTACTTTATGCTTCCCGAGTCCCCTCCTCACTTCATTCCACACTCCTCATCTGCTTCTGTCTATTCTTTTACTTTGATGATGCTGAGAGCAGCATATATAGAGCCAGCGAAAACTAAACTTTTTTTGTGGATGCATTGCTTTTTGTGTGTTATGTGTGTGTAGACGAGCAAGAGACGGAGCGAGATTGTACGGGTGATGCAGATTCCATCAACTGATAGGATATACGCGAGTTACTGATGGCAAGTCAGATACGAGAGGATGGCAATACACCACTCACAACTGCCTCCTTTTCTGCCTCTAGAGCACAAAAAAAATATGATTATAGTACATCACATCTCATTCTCTTCGACCTACGACGCACATCATCGAATATGCAAGTAGAAAAAAAATCATACCAGCTTTCTAGAGATTTTTTTTTCTCCTTTTCATACCGTCGCCATATCCTATATTTTTGTGATTCTGGTTTTGGTGAGATGATTTTTTTTGTGAGTCACTCGTCAGTCAGTTATATCAAGTATTGTAAAGTCAGCTTTGTGAGCGTTCTATTACGGAGGTATGTGATGTTGATGTAGCTAACTTATAGTCTTTCTCTGGTTCTCTTCATCTGTAAATATCGCACTAGTGTCATGTCACATGCTTTAAGTTGCTCGCTCGTTTTCTTCAAATCGGATACAGATGCTTCCTTCCATGGAATTTCTTTAAAAATGTGACATCACGTCGTTTCAACTGCCAGTCCTTTTCAACTCACTGCTTTTTGCTCATTCAGAGAATGTTAAATGCACACAATAGGCTGCTACAAACATTCTTTTCCCATTGGGAGAAATTCACAATACAAATTTTTATATTTTAAAACAGCTTCTCTACAATTACTTTATATGTTGCTGGTCGTAATATGCAGAGTTTTTAACGAAATACAGTTAAGAGTTACGTTTATTGAGCACAAAAGCCAAAGTTGTTGATGAAATTGCTGTTTTCTTCTCAGGTGTCTTTTAATTCTCAAATAGGTACAGACATATCTGCCTCTTTTCGCTTCAGCTACAGAGATGATTACAAATTTCATATACAAAAGCAACCTCGAGAACAACACCAGGCTAGCACAGCTACAGCTACTTTTTCAATACAAAAATTCATCTGCACAGTTAATCCTTTTTTCTCCTCTTCCTTTTGTTTTTAAAGGTGCAACAATAGTGCAGTGGAGCTACACTATGATTATATGAAGAACATGTGTTAAACCTGTGTACTACACAGAAAATGCATTTTAGCAAAATTTCAAAAGAAAATCTTCCACAAAAGCTGGTCACTATAAAACCGTACTATTACATATTATTGTCTCAATTCTAAAAGCTCAGTAAAAGGATGGAAAACAGTGAATAAAAAAATAGTAAAAATTTGTTTGCCTATTCGTTCATTTTTATTACAACACGACATTCCCTCCGCGGACAAAAAAGTCAAAAAGTGTGTATTTTTCTCTTATACATAAACAGAAAGAAAAAAGATTTAAACACATTTTACTTTTGCCATACAATCCACTACGCATATTAAAACACGTTTATTTGCTGTGTGTAATATTCTTCTTTAGTTCCATATTCTTTCTCATCTGGGCTTCTCGCTCAATATGCATCCATGCACCAACAACATCGTCATCTTCCTTTTTTCCAAGCGATTATCTTATCTCGATCACAAATCACATCACATCTTCCCTCCGCTATATAAAGCGTCGTATAATTCCACGTATAAAATATTCATTTTTACCTATTGCAATACCGCTTCCATCGTGTCGTTTGCTTGTTTAGATGTTGTTCAACAAAAAAAATGAAAGGAAGATTCATACGCAAGCATGATCAGTGAAACGACAAACCGGAGAAACAATCTGAATGCGTGTATTATGAAAAAAAAGTTAATGTACACCGTGTGTCGGGTACATATATTTTCTATCTTGCGTCGTTTTATAAATATTAATAATAACAAGTGGCACATTGACATTCTCAATGTTTCATCATCCTACAACAAACCATAAGCCAACAGCGAAGCCTACATTTCTCGACAGCGCTTGTGTGTGATCTAAAGACGTTGATGAAAAAAACGCATTTTAAATTGAAATCCATGTCGTTTCCATTTAAAAGCTAAAATGCATTTTCTTTTAAAACTTACAATGCATCTCTTGCAATCAAAGAGCGTTTGTATGACGATGCTGCATATGAAAAAAAATATTGCATTGAATAGTCTATCTTGTCGTGCTCTTTTTATTGTAGCTTTTCAGAAGGTTATTATAGATTCTATTATACCATTATAAAAGTGCAATCTTCCTAACAATAAGAACACTCCAACGAAAATGACAGAGAGAAGATTGAGAAGCGAATGAAGAAAGTCGTGACAATATTCTTGACTTTTTTTTCTGCCGTGCTCTTTTGCTATTTTCTTATCCTGTTGGCTGTCCTCCTCTTCTCTTATTTTTATGATATCACCTCCTCCTCATCCTCCTCCTCTGCTTCAAACAATCAAGCCGAACAGAGTATGCGTTTTTTTCATGAATTGTTCATATAAAAACACGATGATGTCGACGAGGATGATGCGTGTATTATGCAAAAGCTAAAAAAACATTTTACCATAGGAGCACCACATCTACCCTAAAATGTTAGTGAACAATCATGAATAGAGCGCAAATCATGAAGAAATGGAGATCAGAGTTACAGATAAAATATCACATTTATTGTTATGATTATCTTTTTTTTTACAATATCCCTTTTTCACGATGATGTACTCATATATTTCATACGTAATGTATTCATGTATGTGCGTTCAGCACAAAAATATTTGTTGCATTGTTTGTTACTCAATGTGTTCTTATTTGAAACTCCTTTGATTTTTTTAAAACATCTCTCGTGTATACACAAGTTAATATTTTGTGTTATACAAGCTTGCAGATTGTATTATGTATGTACATATGTACATTTTATATATTACGCGTGTAAATCCTCTCAATTTAAAAAAATAACTTGTATGCTTACTGCTAATTCGGCTAGTTTTTTTTAGTCGTGATGGATGAACTGAGGTGAACTTTACTTTTGAAAAATGATAAATGCAATAATACTTCTGTCTGTACACGATTTGGGGCCAAAGAGAAAACTGTAAAAAACAACTTGGGTAATACCTAGGTTTATACAGCTTGCGAAATCTCTTCACAGTAAATTTGGAAAAATTTACAGTATTAACAAGCAAAAATACTTTGTATTCAATTGTATGATAGGCAATTTAGTCCGATTAAGAATTTAAAAATGCTTGATGCGTACCTAAATTGTAGTTTTCGTAAGTTCAGAGTTTTCTCTGCAAAAATTACAGAGTAACACTGTTTCATGATTAAAATTGCACACAATTGTAGAAAAACGTAAAAGTATAAAACTGATTCGGTGATGATAATAAACCGCAAAGGAAACTGGTGTTAGTTGAACGTGAGGAAGAGCAAAGTTATGAGATGTTTTGAAGACCCTCCCCTTTGACATGTGTTATACTCAGATTACTACACACATAGACAGTCAATCGTAACAATACCATTTACAGGGTTCACTGAGCAGAAATTATGTTTGAATCATATGAAATAATTGTAATTAGTTGTAAACCCAGCATCAATGTATTACCTGTATGAGATACCTTCAAAATCATGGATGCTATTATGAGACGATGCGTATAATGGTAATAGCCTCAAATGTTCAAATTAGCATGGAATCAGCGAAATAGAATTACGAATGTTTATCAATAAAAATGAAAATGCTCTAGCAAAGGTGGTCAGGTACTGGGTACTCGTCCATGACCTTTACAAAAATCACCTGAAAATATCTCAAACCATGGTTGCGGTTGAATGCAGTGTACATGGTATTTACTTCTAAAAAAAGTTGTTTATAAACGGAACGTGAATAAAAGTTGCAAAACTTCTTCTATTTCCCGACCCACCGATACTGATGAACTGTCGTGAGTTTTAATGAGCGTCTGCTGCTTAAAGAAAAAGTGTAGAAGCCCAACCCAAAATTAAAACGCACACAGAATTCATTATTCTCTAGTCGATTTATTTTTATGCACTTTTTCTGTGGCTTTGCACAGAAATGTATGAAGTTATAGGCATAGTATTATTGTTGTTTTTGCTCATCATAGATTATCCTTTACACCATCTTGACACATGTAAACAAGGCGAAACACTCACCCTGGGTGCTTTCATCTCACTTGTCCATCTATAAATATATGTGCATGTTTAAAAAAGCACTCCCACAACTCATATAACGATAGACAGGCCATTTTCAGTGTCTGAAGCTTTAAAAAAATACAAATTTGCGATAACTATCTTATTCACCTTTTTTGAAACAATTTCATGTCTTTAGATGTTCTGGCCATTCTTTTGCCGTTTTTGTGAAATTTCAAGTGCGAAAAAATCTAACGCTAGCTGTGAATTGTTAAGTGTTTCTTGGGCAACGCTCGCCAATAGTTCTAATGACGGTGACGGTGACAACGAAATGTCAACAGAGTCGTCATCATGAGAAAACCATTTACAACGACACACGAACGATGACAATATTTTTTTCCTTTTTATGCAATTCATACGTAAGTGTGTGAAATGTATTAAGGCTCACGTGCATCTCACTCATTGTCACTTTCCCCATTAATAACATATGCTATCTCTGGTAGTGTACAACAATGCGCTAATATATATTTAACACAAGTGAAAATGACAATGACACGAGAGAAGAAACGGATGACGAGCAAAAGCTCACTTCGTTCCAACTCGGTGAACAGTTGGCTTCATGATGACAGTATTTTTGTGTCTCATTCAAATGCAATTCCTTACATGTACCCAAAGTCAAAAGAAAACTACGGAGTAACACACAAAAAATGCATATAATCACATAATAATCGACCCGTACCGAAAAATAGAAACAGGAAAAACATCGTGTGCTGTAGGAGTAGGTACATGGTATAGATTTTGTGGGATGTGTGGTGAAAATGACAAGCAAGCCCACGAGTTCATGACTTTATTTTTTTTCTCTTTAGGTTTTATTTGTCGCTAATACGCAGTCAGTTACACACTTTGCAATGGATTTTGCTTTTCTTTCTTTAAGAAGAGGAAGGATGGAGTGGGCGAGGGAGTTTAGAGTAAACAGGATTTATTCCAGGAACATAGAAAAGCAGGTGTTGGCTTTTTATAAATGGATCGGATTTTAAACGAAGGAAACGGTTTAAAAAGCAGGCCAGTATTTTTTTCTCTCTCTCGCGATATCGACCCGCTAGACACGAAAAGGGAAAAACGACATTTCCTCTGTTCGTGAGTTTTTTTAACACTAGGTGAGACAAACGTACATACATGGTAGTTTAAAGATTGTTGCACTTTTTTTCATAGAAAAAATATAAACAGAAAATAGCTCTTCAATTCACAATGAAATTACGGTTTTCATTTCAATGAGTTTTAGCAGACTAATAGTAGGTTTATTAGATAATGATTAAAATGTCAAAATCATCAAAGTCTTGAGACAATTTCTTTTTATATTCACGGCAAAATTTAAGTCTAGTGTGAGTATAACAACAAAACTTTGGAAATTGAAGTTTTTTTTCATGGCTAGTGTGGGCACTAATAAAATATCTATAAATGCCCTGATGAGTTTCTGAAGAAAGCACGGCATACTGTTCGACAACCGAGGCTAGTTCATGAGCATGTGGCTGCTGTCTAAATTTTTTTCCCGTGAATCAATATGCCTACGTATAAAAGCACGCTTCTTTCGTAGTAGAAAAATGAGGATGATGCATGCACCACCGCGCATATAAACTACTTAAAGAAACACGTCGCCTTTTCTCGCTAAATATGTATTTCCAATCGAGGAATCTTATTGCTTTTTTTCCTCGCTGCATAAGCGGCAGCATGAGCCTTCTAAATCAGTCGGTTTTGTAACGGTGGTTGGTAGATTGAACCTTGCTTTAACAGTCTTCAAGTCGTTTTTCTAGCGATGTGAAAGAAAAAAGGACATGCATGCACACATGACATTGTGCTCCCATCGCTCCGAGTTTTCTAGCGAAGCGGCCTTAATATTTCTTGTAAATAGTTTCATTAGAAATTATGAATATTTTAAAACGCTTCTTTTCTATATACGGTTTTCTCCTCTCACGCTGCCTCACCTAGAAATTATGATAAAAAATTTAGGACGTTGGGTCTTCGAGAGGAAGAAACAGGAAGTCTTTTGTAGCAGTTATATTAACTGGCGCTTATAATTTTTCGCTTGTAAACGACAATTACACCCAGAAAGGTCTCGCTTATAAATGAAAACGGATTTGGCATAAGGATGTAGCATGTCATTTCAACGGAGTTTGCATGCACTCGTATTACAAATGAAAACTGAATTTAAATTGAACAAGGGCCAATCATTTCAACATTTAAGACAAGAAAGCCGAAAACGTGTACCTCCGTCTGTCGTTTCTAAACTCATGGAACCCAACTAACTGTATTGATTTATCATATAAGAAAAGCATAATGAGATTGGAAAAACAGCAAATAATTATTGTGGAGAAATTTTCTACAAACTTTAATTTAATTCATTTTCCTTTCCTAAATATGTCTAGAGTCGCATGGACATGAAAACAAGAACAAACCGATGAAGGTCTTCAACCCAAAATGATGACCATGTAAACCCATATCTTTTCACTTTATCTGGCCAAAACACATTATCAACTTGTCTCCGAGCTAAGTAACAGTAGTTATGTATTTTTTCTCCATGGTTTCTCATCATTGTCATTGCAAACCAGGAACACCACTTGTATTTCAGAGTATCTATGTCAGTCATCAGTCTCCATGAAATTTATTATTTTCCTTTTTCGAAAAATGGAATATAATATGCATGTATATTAATCGAAAATGGGAACTAAAGCTAAATGCCCAATACTACTAGGCAGTTGCAGTTAAAAGGCACAAGAGCTTTTATCCGATTTTACGTAAAAGGAGAAATAATATATTTCACGTCAACATCAAAACTCATCAAGTTATAGCAGCGCACCAAGTAAATTTACTTTTCTTGTCTGCTGGCCAACATCTCAGCCTACTGGACAAACAAGAAAAAAAAGATGAAACGTAGCGATAGAAACAAAAAGCTGATGACAAAACGTCGCCGTTTTCTGTTCCGTTTCAAGTTTTCTGTGTGCACCTTGTTCTCCAATTATTTCATGGATGATTTCAATCGTTGATAAAATGACAACTGGAAATTCCATTGGCAGCTATGATAATACGTACTACCCCAAAATAATATTCATAACCAGTATGCATATAACACGAGGACCGCCAGCGTGCTTGTTCCAATTCTAATGACTTTTTGAAATACCCTGCCCCTTTTCAAATTCACACTTTCCAACAAACTTGTTCCAGTCGTTTTCAATTGTGACTAACTGTTGTATGGCTGTCAAAAAGCCATCAGTTGACTGTTATATCAAATACAATAAAACACTACCAACAAACTTTTCCTGTCTTGTTCCTATTCAATATACTCGTCACTAACATTTTAATACTGTCAATTTCTATTAAGAATAAGAATTATTTAGGAAAACATGAGCGAAGATTGATGATGATAGCAGTGGTAGCGTGATAGAAAGGAGGATACAAAACCAACCTCTTGCCAGAAAACTTTTAAGCAAAATGTCTTAATTTTCCGAGAAATAAAACTGTCCGCAGGTTGTTTTATAATTTTCAATTACTTTTCCTAAATAATCAAAAACACTTCAATCTACTTTATTATTCTATTAGCCCCATAGATTTTGCATTTTGAAGAATTTATTTTAAAGCGTCACTTTCATCACGCTGGCAGACTTTTATCGTTTTTCATACCCGGATCTGCGAAACAAAAATGTATCAAATTCAAATTCCATAGTATAAAATACCATCGACTGAACTGATGAAAAAATATACCTATATAAATCTACTACTTCTTTCAAAGTCACGCCAACAATCCCATCACCACAAAAAAAGTCTTTAGTCTTCACATAAAATGATGTTTTATTTATTCAAACTATTCGTGTGAGAGACTGTGTGTGAGTCTCATGGGACAATTTTTTTTTTCTTGTTTAGTTT
>JAAXOA010002484.1:0-13121 GCA_036561885.1 Salina celebensis | reverse complement strand
TGACCTTTTCACTGTTGTCCCTTGGCCGCCCGTTCCATTCATCTCTTTTCATGACATCATGAATATCTTTAGGATTGCTTAAGACGACCACGTACCGGGAGCCAAAATACATTCCCATGATGTCTCCATATTTCTTGGAATAGTAATTTATAGGAAGCCACACACGGGACCAGTTGATGAGCGCAATTTGCGGAAGATTTCCAAGTATCGGCCATTTGAAAGGTCCTACCATAAAAAAATTACAAATTAAACTTTTCTGTAAACTACCAACTTCGTTTGAAAAGAATACCTGGCGGTTCCTTGGGACGTCTGCGAGTTTGAAGATAGAGATAAACACATAAAATTACAAGAAAGACAACCACAAACATGGTTAAATTGTGATTGGGCGTGTAAAGTTTAACTGACCATTAAACACATGTACACATGAACAAATGCTTGGATCAACTGAACATCAAAGAAAAAGTGGAACAAGATCTTGTACGCATCCAAAAAGTCAAAAGATTTGGGTCGGCTGACAGCAACTGGTTTTTCAACTTGCTCCACACGAGATCTCTTTGACTAATTGGATAGCATCAAACAAAATCCTATAATCAATCATATTGCAAAAAGTTGAATAATCATACATGTGAACAATGAATGGCCACGAGGAAAAAAATACCCTGAAATTGACAAGTTGTCCAGTTGCTGTTGGCTAGCAACTAGTTCGTAGTCTTTGTTGACATTTTGACATGAGTACACGTTTTGATTTCAGTTTGCCCCGAATTTCCAGGTGGCAGTCAAACATTCTCCAGATAGCTAAACTCAGAGTTTGTTTACTTCAACTCGAACGAGATCCAAACAATATGGAAAGTTGATTGATTGGTCAATTATGAACACTTCGAAAAAGCTTTTAGGGTTGTTAACCCTACTTTACATGTGGACAGTGACAAGTTTTCTAATCATTGTTGCAGTTGTCATCAGTTATGGAAAGGTAAAAAAGACTAAAAATATAAATCTAGTTTTGAAACTATTCAGTGGCGGAACTTGTTGACAATTTGGTTCTATTTACAGAGCCACACACTACGGGAAAATAGTCAGGGGAAGCGAAAAAAGACGGTGGCGTTTTTCCACCCTTACTGTAACGCTGGTGGAGGGGGAGAACGAGTTCTCTGGGCGGCCCTCCGTTCCCTCCAGCAAAAGTACTCGTCAGATCTTTACCAGTTTGTGATTTACACAGGAGACGTGACAGCAACTCCAGAGGAAATTCTAACTAAAGCCCGAACCAACTTCAACATTTACCTGGATGCGGGGAATATTGAGTTTGTTTACTTGTCAAGAAGATCCTGGATAGAAAGCGATCCATATCCGGTGTTTACTCTTCTTGGACAATCACTGGGATCTTTGTATTTGGGAATCCAAGCGATTACTCTTTTCACTCCGGACATTTACATTGACACGATGGGTTACGCATTCACCCTTCCCCTGTTTAAATTCCTGGGAAGATGTCGTGTCGCTGCGTACGTTCATTATCCAACGATCTTCTACTGATATGCTGGACCGTGTGGTGAAGCGGGAGGCGATTTACAACAATTCTAATGTTGCCAATAGCGCGACTTTGTCAAATCTTAAAGTATTTTACTACCAGGCATTTGCCTGGATCTACTCCATTGCTGGGCGAGTGAGTGAAGTGACAATGGTCAACAGCTCGTGGACGGAGGGACATATTTTGAAACTATGGAAACAGCCAGGATCAACTTTTAAATGTTATCCGCCTTGTGATGTAACTGAGCTGAATGCTATCCAAAGGCACGATGAGGATCAAGATAAGAGACTCATCAATATTGTGTCAGTTGCCTTGTTCAGACCTGAGAAGGACCATGCTCTGCAAGTAAAAGCAATGGCTGAGCTTCGGAAGATTGTCAACGATTCTTTATGGAATAGAATAAGATTGGTGTTACTAGGCGGGATCCGTAATGAAGGAGACCAACAAAGGGTGGAAGGACTTAAGCAACTTGCGCAGGAACTTGATGTCCAAGACAATGTCGTGTTTCAAGTTAATTTCACTTTCAAAACGTTAAAGGAAGAGCTAACCAACGGGTTGATTGGGATCCACACGATGTTGGATGAGCACTTTGGGATAAGTAAGTTTGGGACAAATGAATTAGTATGATAGATGAAGTAATTTTCTATTCTTATATCATATCTTATATCTGATTTCCAGGTGTGGTCGAATGCATGGCTGCCGGCCTGATCATGGTTGCTCCATCGTTCTGGTGGTCCTCTCATGGACATTGTAACTGAATCTCCAGAAAGCAAACGGACAGGGTTTTTGGCCGCGACTCCAGAAGAATATGCGGCACAAATTAAACACATTTTAGAACTAAGCTCACAACAACAACAAGAAATCAGGGATCGCGCAAGATCCTCAGTTGGTCGTTTCTCAGACGATGAGTTTTCAAAAAGTTTTAATAAATGTTTAGAGTCATTACTTCAAATGTGATAAACCAAATTGTTTTATGGTGCTAATAATTAAATATTCTATACATTTTTGTATACTAAAAGCCCAGTTTTATAATTACTGAATTGTAAATTTAGTAAAATCCTTGTTACTATCATTTAGTGCCCCTCTTTCTATCAATTTGATAACAGCGTATTCCTCATAACCAATGTCATCCACATAGAAAACACCATTCGCTTTGGTCTCAAGTTGATAGCCAACCACATTTCCATTTTCCATTACTGCCACTGGTTTCATCAACGAATTTTCTGTTTGCGGACCCCCGGAACTGTTCATTATCAGTTGAAACTCAGTTTCATTGATGGCTTCCACCTCAGTTAGGATTTCGGTACAGCCGCAGTTGACAAATTGATACCATCCTGGCTCATTGCTATTGATCAATGCCCAGTAAAAATCCATAAAATATATTGGTTCCTAAATGACTTGGAACTTCGAAAGCCTTTTCCACGGCTAGAATAATGTTTCCATAGTCAACATCAAAGTCACTAGTGAGACGCATTTCAGAGAAAAATGGATGCTGGGGCTTCAATTGGTAAAATCGACCAGTTTCCAAATATGTTTCGGGTATATCCATCTGAATTAAAGTGGCTTCTTTACGGTGACAAAATTCGTTTGAATCTGACCTGAAAATTGATCCAGAAAATGTTAACACTTCTACTGTCTTCTACAGCTTTCCAATATTCCAGTTTCAAATTACCCTGCTCGTTTTACTCTCGGAAATCCCATGGTCCAATCGGACATGAATGTTAAGATGCAAACCAAAACCGTTGTCGTTATTGCTTCCATTGTGAATTGTGACCAAACTTAAAACCAAAATGGTATGACATATTGCTATGAGCTGGGCGTATATATATAATTAATATAAATCGTGATTATGAGACTTTTTTCCAGGTAGAAATGCCCCCTCCATATGATGAAGTTTTGCATGCAGCATGAAGTGTCACTCATTTGTCTACATTTTGAGAAGCTTTTTTATTTATTAAAATACATTTTACAAGGCAATATTTTTCATAAAAAATTAATTAACTTTTTGATTCTGCACTTTTTTCCTTTAATGGGATCAGTGTAAGGTAGATAAGGTGGTTGTCGGTATCCAGGACAAACCGGAGTGTAATAGGGAAACATGAGCACGCAACCAGGAGGAGCATTTATACCGCCGTAACCAGGGCCACCGTAGCCAAATCCAGGTCCTCCATATCCAAAACCTGGTCCTCCTCCGTAGCCGAAACCTGGGCCACCAAACCCCCCATATCCCAACCCTGGATAGAGTCCAAGCTCAGCCAATAGTTCAATCAGTCTTGAATGCCTCTCAGGAGTCGTTGCGTTGGCAACAGTTCCGGTTTTCAATTTTGGGACAGTGGCGATATTATCGTTTTTGGATTCCGTAGCATTGGAAACAGTACTATTTTTAGACTTCGGTGCTATGGCAACAGTAGCGTTTTTAGATTCCAGTGTTGTGGCAAAACTAGCGTTTTTGGATTCTGGGGCAACATGATCCAGTTTGGTGTCTGCACAGGAAACAGCTAGCACTAGACAAGCCAATGAGAAAACCACCAGGATCTAAATTGTCAGTAAACAAAATGTAAATTAATCGATAGATTTCAAAGCTCTTTTACAATGTCTCCACAAAAACTTACAGTAACTTGTTGAGCCATCGTAGTTTCAGATTTATTGTTTGTTTAAATTGTACTGTAAAGAAAACTAGAATTGTGCCATTTATGCACTGCATTATCAACAAAGAAGGATGCATTTTGCTTCTTTTACAATGTCTGCAGAAAACTTACAGTAACTTGTTGAGCCATCGTAAGCGTAACTTCAGATCTATTAGTTTGTTTGAATTGTACTGTAAAGAAAACTAGAATTGTGCCATTTATGCACTGCATTATCAACAAAGAAGGATGCATTTTGCTAATTGCCAAACATGACTGTAATTACCTATGGTAGGTTATCAAAGCCATAAGGTCTTTGACGCTATGGTTATCTTGCATCTTGTTTGTGATTAGAGTCATGCAATCTTCAGAAAAGCATTTTCTGAACTAGTTATCCTGGAGCATTGCACAGCTAAGCTTGAAAGCCGCTCATGGAATTCTATATTGGCCCCAATCTACCACACAGGACCTGTGGCGCAACGGATAACGCGTCTGACTACGGATCAGAAGATTCCAGGTTCGAATCCTGGCAGGTTCGCATTACTTTTTGCATATTTTAAAAAATCCTTTTTACCAATATGATTTCGAAGGAAAGTAGCCAAAAACTTTTTTTCATTTGATTATTATTGCAAACGGTTTTTACTAAGTTGGTAAGTTGGATGGGGACACGATCAATTTATAGCAGCTCCTACTTCAAATATGTATGTATTTTTTTACCTTTGCGTAAAAACATCAAATGAAACATGATACTGTTCATTTTAGACAGCTATGAATATGAATAGTTTCAAGGTTAGGGATTGGCAACTATCTAACTTAAGTGCAAAATTACGTAACTAATGAGGTGTACATCTATTTCTGAGTAGAGCACTTCCTCTCCAGTCGCCAGTATTAATCTTATGTATATATCAGTGATATATTGTATTTCAAGCATTTACAGTACAAGTACATTATTTCTATAACTACAATTAAATTAAATTAAACAGATTAGTTAAAATGCGTACTTTAAAATGAGACAATAAGATCAAAGCTGCGATCTACAATTGTATGCATTGCATCTGAAATGCTTTCCTGATTCAACTCATGAAATATTCCTACTTTAGCAACCAATGGTCTCATTGTCACCACTTCCCTTCTTCGTATTTTCTTCTCCCGTCCGTCCTTCATCATTCCAACTTTATACGTCAACTCATTAAGTAACGTTTGACTATCTTCTGGAAACCTTACAGCCATTGGCAAACATAAGAACCCGCACCATCCCACGACAGCCGTTACAGGAAATGTCGCATATACCATTGTAAGTGGGCGGTCCTTGGAATAAACAACGATCGTTGCATACACCGATACAGAAATCAGCCATATTCCCAGATGAATCCCAACTGCCAAGCCCCAACTCATAGAGTTCTTGAAGGCTGCTGTTATCCTCGAGAAGACCTTGTACACCTCCATGCATTTGGTAGGTCTCAGTCTCCTCATTTTATGCACACAGATGTTGAACATATCAAAGAATATCCAGGCCAGCAGACAAGGACCACCGAGCACCCGGCAAGTATCCGTTGTCCACAGGAAAAGAATCGCAAACCGAATCCAGTGAAAGGTCAGCACACATGTTCCCGTATTATTGACGGAGTCGTCAGTATTTACACATTCCGGCTGCAAATCAGCGAGCATATACCATAAAGGATCCATCCGGAAATAGAAAAATATCAAGGACGCAGTCAATCCGAGAAATTGGAACCCGAGAACATTCAGATTTGTCATTAAGCCGATGAGGTCAAATGAAAGCTTTTCAGTCGATGATCCTGTGCACTTTTCCAAGTAATACATGAATTTCGACAAGTATCCGTAGTCATAACAGAAGTCAAAGCGCGGAACAAGAAATATTCCATAGGAGTACCCAAATGCGTTTACTATGCCAATGATGTACAAAATGAAGAGAAGAGATCGCGTTAATCCTAAATGCTTTCGACTTTCACCCTCGATACCGTGATCATTTCTGGATTCACGCCATAACAAAATGGCAGATGTTATTAAGAAAATACTTTGGAGTATGTGGGTCCAAACAAGAAAGCAGAATATCCGCAACTTGTTAGTGACAGGGTACATTCGTTTCGTTTGGGGATTCCACTTCAACGGTAGATCGGGTAGGTATGGCTGACTGTGGAAATAGATCCAGAGAGCGTTCAGGCGCCAAATGTTGGACACATTTGAGCCTTCAAGAGAATCTGCCAGGAGAAAGTTTTGGAATTTAAGAAGAAGCCGTTTCCTCCATCTTAAAACTTGGAACCGCATTTTATCTTGCACACAAATTTCCTGTTTCAAGCAAGGTCAATCGTATAACGATGGATAATATCGACTGGAGCTTCAGTTGAGAAAATGGTAGTTTAGAATTCATGAAATTTTAAATTCAGATTTCATAGCATTCCACTTCTTATTCAATACAAAGTTACACTTGAAAGGTGACATTAAGATTTCTACTACTACTAACCACCGCTATCAAGATCTAGACAAGCGGGTTTTTAAATGACGATAGTTGAAGGTAATATGACGGTCAGTTGCCGCCAGGAAGCTAATTATGGCTGTTTCTGAGTGGATTATGGCTCAGCTAATTATGGCGTTTTCAGAGCCAGTTATGGCCGAATCCATTACTTTTGTTTTTTCAAAGACAGACAGACAGACTGTAAGATTTCGCATAAAGCATGCAATATACAGCAAATAATTCGTAAAAATGTTTAAAGCCAAAACTAGCTTATTTAGGCCATAACTGGCTCTGGAAACGCCATAATTAGCTGAGCCATAATCCACTCAGAAACAGCCATAATTAGCTTCCTGGCGGTAACTGACGGTAATAAAGTTGAGGGAGTTTTAAATGATCATTTGTCTTTCTAACTGAATCTCGTGATGTTTGCCGCATTCATTTAAACAAGTAGAATAACTACCTGCCGAGTTTTTATCGCTCGATTCTCATCATTTATCTGTAAGCAGTAATTTACCGATTAAACTAATTTAGTATTACCTGGTATAATTTTCAACTGTTCTTATCTTGTATCTTAAATCGGAAGGTCCATTCATTAATTCGCGTAATAGTTGTTGTCGACATTTTTCGGCTAATCGGCTTGTTTTTGTTGGCCACAGCCAGCATTTTGAAACAGCTCCAAAACATGGGAAAACATGACAATGGTGAATGGATTCAGGCCAGCGGGTTAAAATCAGCAACACAAGCTTTTGCTTTGGTTTCCATCAATTGAATGATAAAATATCTATTTACAAATACAAGTACTCTCGATAGAGCCCTTCGCGTGCGTTGCATGATCTTACATGTTGTGCATTATGACAAAACAGACAGCCTTTTGAGATCAATGCAAGCATGGAACATGATAAATGAAAGAATATTGATTCTATGAAAGAATGAAAGAATATGGGGTTGAATGAGGGATAATAATCTTTATAGTTATGAGGCATAAAGGGCATAAAATATGTTCAGTTTCCACGTGATCATGGATAAAATGCATGCATTTGAAGATTAAATTCATTAAATAGTTTGTACATATATATTATATATTCCCGAAAACATTCATTTTTGTACATGCTTCAATAGCAAGTTTGAACCTACATATAAGTTCAATTGCTACATAAAGATATAATTACAGCTTCAGCCCTGAAGAAACAGTAATTTTCCAGTAGTATTAGTTGTCTATAATCCAGCACTATTTTGTCAATTTATGTACAATGAGTATTTCATTCATGCAAAATAAACTACATTTTTGGATTGAATTCTTTACGAACTTCTGGTAATACAAATAATTAAACCTGTTACAATCTTCATAAATTGGATAAATCGTATTAGTACTATTGTGCTTCCTGTTGCTGAATGGGGCAACCCATTAGATTGATATATGGCGAGCAGTTTATGTAACTTTATATGAAACGTTTTCGAAGCGTGGGGTAGTTTGTTTGCTTGAGACATGCGTGAAAGAAAGGTGATGACAATTTATGGCCACTAAGTTTTGTGGTACCCCATAGCATCTTCTGTTAACTTAAAGAATTAATAATTTTACTTGCGTTAAATTTTAAATAAGTTAAACTACTATAAAATAATGTCTACCTTAAGTAACTTTACTTTATAATGATTGAAACGCTAAGCATTTAGAATTGTTTAGAAAATGTGCAATGTGCAATATTTTCTTCTGGCAATGCACGTTTAAACGGTGAAATGTAACCTGTACAACCAACATTGAAGCCAAAATGCCTATCGTACTATTACATTTAAAATGAAACAATAAGATCAAAGCTCCTATCTACAATAGCATTCATCACATCAGATATGCTTGCCTGGTTCAACTCATAAAATATCCCCACATTAGCAACCAGCGGTCTCATTGTGGTCACTTCCCTTCGTCGTATTTTCCTCTCAAATCCATTCCGCATCATTCCAACTTTATACGTCAGTTCATTAAGCAACGCTTGACTCTCGTCGGGAAATCTGACAGCCATTGGCAGGCATAAGAATCCGCATCCTCCGACGACAACCGTTACGGGAAAGGTTGCATATACCATACTGAGAGGACGGACCTTTGCGTACACAACAATTGTTGCATACACCGATTCAGAAATCAGCCAAATTCCAGTATGAATGCCCACTGCTAAGCCCCACCTCATAGTGTACTTGAAGGCCGCCGTTATTTTCGAAAAGACCTTGTACACCTCCATGCATCTGGCAGGTTCCAGTCTCCTCATTTTGTGCACACAGTCATTGAATATATCAAAGAATACCCAGGCCAGGAGGCAAGGACCACAGAGCATCCGACAAGTATCCGTTGTCCAGAGGAATAGTATCGTAAACCGAATCCAGTGAAAGGTCACAGTGCAGATTCCCGTGTGATTGAGCGAGTCGTCAGGGTTTACGCATTCTGGCTGCAACTCAGCGAGCATGTCCCACAATGGATCCATTCGGAAATAGAAGAACACGAAGGGCACTAGTGAAGCCTACAAATTGGAACCCGAGAACATTCAGATTTGTCAGAATGCCGATGAGGTCAAATGAAAGCTTCTTCTTATCCGACGGGCCGGTACATTTTCCCAAGTAGTACATGAATTTCGACAAGTATCCGTAGTCAAAGCAGTAATCATAGCGCGGAACAAGAAACATTCCATAGGAGTACCCGAATACTGATATTGTGCCAATGATGTACAAAATGAAGAGGAGGGACCGTGTTAATCCCAGACGCTTTCGACCTTCCTGCTCAATGGTGTCTTCATTTTCTAGAATGCCAAATTCACGCCATAACAAAATAGCAGGAGTTATTGCAAAAATACTTTGGAGTATGTGGGTCCAAGCAACGAAACAGAATATCCGCAACTTGTTAGTGACAGGACTGATTCTTTTCGTTTTGGGATTCCACTTCACTGGCAGCCCGGGTAGGTATGGCTGACTGTGGAAATAGATCCAGAGAGCGTTCAGGTGCCAAATGTTGGACACGTTTGAGTCTTCAAGAGAGTCTGCGAGGAGGAACTTTTGGAATTTGAGAAAAAACAAATCCTTGCACTTCGAATCCGGCATTTTTACAAACTGACGAATGTTTGTGTAATGAATGGTCAATCATACAACGGCAATGAATGACTAGAGCTTTCTGTTGAACAATACGTTTATTTCAGCATTAATGAAGTTCAATTTATCCCAGTCCACTTCGCATTTCACAAATTACAGCTTATGTCAAATGTCATATTACAAGGTTTGTACATCACCATAATTGGTACGATAAATAACAACAATTGAAAAATAATTTATCCAGAAGCTAAGGTAGATATGTAAGATTTCTTATCTTCAGGATGCTCGTTTCATATCCACATTATTAGTCGTAATTCTAGATAGTAGTTTTGAAAATCCTCCTTGGCTTGTCATCATCAATCGATCAATGAGTATACAAATTTTACAGTTTTAGGCATAATTTTCAACTTTTCTTATCTAAAATCAAAGACTCGCTCATTAATTCGGCTAATACTTGATTAGTTTTATAAACAACAAATCCGGTTGTTTGCATTGAAAGAGTTAATGCCATGAAACAGCCTGAAAATCAATCAAATCAATTAATCGATTTAGGCTCGTTAAAATTAGCAGCGTAAGCTTTTTATGTTTTCCAGCAAAAATGCTTCCTACAAAAAGAGTAAAGATCTATTCTGTATTCTGTAAAAAGCATGCATAATACCAAAACAAACAACCCTACGAGTTCAATGTCGTTCATTGCTGCATAAAAGAGATCATGGTTCCTGTCCTGGAGAAACATTATCTGAGACCGGAATAATATGTACGAGGAGATCATGCTTTGTTTAGTGTTGATCATGATGATGCACATACTTAACCATAGTAGTCACTGAACATAATCTTGCACTTGCACCATGGCAACATAAACCATGTTGAACCGAAGAAAAATTGTAGTATAAAAAGCTGCAGCTAATTCCAATGTAGTATCAAACGTTTCATCTCCAGTCTTCAGACTTAGAACATCATCTCAGTTTCAGTCCAAACCTAAAAATCCCCGACAATGAAACCTGTAAGTAACAAAATTAAACAACATATTATTGGGGCATTGTAAGACTAACTGGTACGATTCCTTTGTATTTTAGTTTGTGGCCCTCACTCTTCTTGTAGCCAGCGCTAGCGCTGCCAGCTACGGATACTCCTCTGGAGCTGCCCGAGTTGTTGACAGTTATGCGCCAAGCACCACCCTTTTGGTCAAAAAGGAGGTCATCCCGATTACCAGCTTCAGCCAGAACATCCGTGGATCCCAAGAGAATGACTTGACATTTACTTCCGGAAACGGAATCGCCATTTCTGACACCACCCGTGCTGCTGCCCGCCCATCCACTTATGAAGATGAACAAGGACGCATTGTCCAGTCGGCGACTACTCTGGAAAAATCCGGAAGCTTGAGCTACACCTCCCCCGAAGGTCTCCCAATCTCCCTCAACTACGTTGCTGATGAGAATGGTTTCCGTGCTCAAGGCTCTCATTTGCCAGTCGCCCCTGCTCCAGTTCAGAAAACCGCTGAGGTCCTCCAAGCCGAAGCTGAGCACTTCACCCTCGTCAACGAAGCCAAGGCCAAGCTCGCCAGCCTTCCAGCCTACGCTGAAGAATCATACGCATCTGCCCCAGTTATCCGCAGCTCATCCTATGCTGCTCCAGTTGAAATCAGAACCGCTTCATACGCCGCCCCAGCCCCAGTTGCAGTCAGGACCTCATCCTACGCCGCCCCAGCTCCAGTTGAAATCCGAATTTCATCCTACGCTGCCCCTGCTATCCGCTCCAGCGGATACTAAACTGCCCCGGATTTTCCCGTCATGAATTATGTCCTCTTGATATACAAATAGTCTCACGTCGTTGAACAGTTGGCTGGTCCACTGATGTTTTTGGCAACAAGTTATAAATAAAAAATACATTTCATTCCGATCAGAACATACAAATTCTTTATGTATCGAATTTTTGTTTCCGCTATTTATACTCTGCGTAATCATATCTCACCGCAGTTTTTTTTTGATAACTAGTGCAATCATAATATGACCATTGTATATGAACGGTTTTGAAAATGAAGAAATAGTATAAAAACGCTAAATTCCATAGTAAATCACCTGAAGACAGTCACATTGACTTGTACAGCGTTATGCCACTCGTTTCAGACCGGATGTCCTCACTCATATCCTTTTACATAATTGATGATAAAATACAATGCTCCATACAACGGAGTTTAATAGCACAAAACGCTGCATACTATTTTCAGCCGAAACTAAACAAGAAAAGTATTGCTCGACATGAACATAAAAAAATGAAACAGCACGATCAAACTAAAAATGGGATTACATAATTTGCTGGTGTGTCATTCCCATATACTAGTGCTCACACTATTTACAACCTTTCTCCTCGAAAGTTCATGGTGTGAAGTTATGGATAGTGATACCACTCCACAGACAAATCTTAACAAAACGAATGTAACCAGAGAAGAACCACTCGCTACTCCAGACCATACAAAAAGTATGAAGTTTTCTATTGTCGAACTTTCACCCACAACGATGGAAGAGAAATATTCCTGGAAAGCGGGCTCACACGAGTATTTGAATACTCAACGTGCTAATGTCACGCGAAAACCAAGACCGCAGCTTGTGCAAAAGTCTCTGGGAAACGATAAAGGAGGTAGCCGAAAGGAGTTTTCGGTAGCCACGGACGAAGAGGAATCAATGGAAGGATCCAAGGGGGAAACCAAATGGAACGTTGTGAAAGCCCTTACAAATAGCAAGTCTAAAGACATTGAGGCTCCAGTTAACGGAAGCGATATTAGTATGCTTAAAATTAGTGAATTGTTAACTGGTGAGCGGAGCGACAGCAAATTGGGCTCGGATAATGCAAAAGGATTTGTAGTTAAGGTTGCAAATAGTAACAGCGATCATGGTGAAAGCAGGACAACTAATATAACTGGCATGACAAACGGATCTGTTGCTGTTTCAATGCAGGAACAGGGAAATGCAAATGGTATTCTTGACAGTTCGGGTTTTGCAAACGCCACTGACGCTAAAAGACCCACAAGAAAATTAAAAGTTAAAACGAAGGGGAAATCTAGAAATAAGAACAAAACAAAAAAGGGTCGCGTTAAGGAGAATGATATGCAAGAGGTGAACCATGATTATGAGTTGGTATATGACCTTAGCCAAACGAACGAATCTCAAATAGGGCTTAATTACTCACAAAATGGCATGGACACAAATGACTCAAAATCCTTGGCAGGTGGGGAGCTACAAAAGCCTGATGTGTTGCCAGGAAATAATTCCAGATATGAGAATGAGAAAAGCACGGAACCAACAACGTCTCCAATGACGACAACAACATTTCCGTATAATCCCACCTTAGTCGATATAACCCGCCAAATCGCTTTGAGAAGATCTGGTTCCAACATCAGAAGAATGTCCAACAGATTCCAGACTGTTCCAGA
>JAAXOA010002483.1:0-13129 GCA_036561885.1 Salina celebensis | reverse complement strand
AAAGTTCATGAAGACAGTCGACTCCTCTTACGAAACAGCCATTACGTACATAAAAAAATGGGAATCTCCAATGGAAGAACTGAAAGTGCTTGATTGGACTATGCTATCGTATAAAATTTCCTGGGATAACATTGAGAGCTAACTTCCATTTTTGACCTCCTAAGGCCTTTTTGACGGGTACGCTCTAATGGAATTCTGTGACCAGAATAAATGGATCACTGCAAGTCCCGCTGCGTCGCCGTTCAGGATCGTGGGATGAAAATGTTTGCCCACTTCGGGGAACAGTTGGTAACGTTTGACATCCTATTGAAAATTTTCTCAAACGGGCTTTGCTTACCCGGATCAAATGCGCATGTGGAACGGGTGTTAAGTTTAGTGAAAAACTTTTGGTCATCAGGGAAGTCCAATCTGTCCATAGCAACTCTTAAAGCTGCGATTTGGCCGAAAGTTAACGCCCAGAAAACTCCCAGCAGTATTATGAGTACTTAGAGCAAAACAATCGCATTGGTCAACAGATTCACTCTTCAGAAAAGTACGTCAGCCAGCCCAAACAATAATTATGATTGTTTGAAAATTTCTACTGTTTAGTACAAAAACGATTCCGGTGTCAATTACACTGTATAGTTAAAGTAAAGCCAGCCTTGTAATATGATAAACAAAGCAAATAATAAGGTTTTATATCGTTACAAAAATATGATTTTGTGTCCTTATTAATTAACAAATATGTCCTTACTAGACTCAGCAACCCTCTGAGAGGCCTGCTTGTGCTTTCATCAAGTGAATAGTTTCTGGAGATTTGTAGTTGACACACAATGTTGCTTAACTCCACATTTTTGCTGCATACCGGAATGTTGCCACTCATACAGGCACAGTCTGCAAACAAAAACAAATAAAAATTTTGTACTTAAACACACAACACACATTAACCTGACTTAAAACATCGCAATATTATTACCAGAGCGAAGATTTTCTGCCAGGCCTGCCACAAAGTTGGAAGCGGCGTATCCTTCAGACAGGATCAGAGCACATGCAAAAATGCCCAACAGAATGAGCTTATTCATTTTGATCTATCAGCTTCGATAAAAAAGATTGGGACAAATGAAGGGTGATATTAAAACAATATGCTCAGAATTTTCATGTCAGCCGTATTTATACTCGTCTCTACTCGATCACTTGATGCATGATTTAGCTTATCTAATGGTTACCTGTAATCATGTTAAATCCCGGATGCAATACCAAGAACTGGGATTCATTGGTGAACGTGAAACTGGGATTACAGTGATTAGTGCAGGGCTTAAAAACTTACGTCAAAGGTTATATGGCGGACTTTATTCTGAATTATGCAGACCGGATGCGTTTGGGAGATTATTTTCTTCATTGCTAAAGGTTTAGAATCTAGTATTTACGCTTGACAAATTTGCGTTTTAGTCTAAGTAAGTGATGGAGTCATAATATTGGGCTTCCATAATGTCTCATTCTTTTCTATAATTAAATCGCGTCCGTTTTACTTAGTGAAGTTGAGATAATTCACCAGGAACCAAGCTTGTTATCAAAACTACTGCAAATATTTGCTTTTCCAAGAAAAACATACAGAGGGATATCGTCAAGTAGATGTCTGATAACATGAGACTGGTTATGTACAATGGTTTTTGTCTGATTAGAGAGCTTTAGCAGCAAGCTCTCGTGTTACATTTATATTCTCGCTCATGTCTGGGTGTGCATTCAATCATCAGGACAAGACGGCCAGGCTTTGGGATATATCTCAGAGTGTTGGAGTGCTGACGTATGGCAGAGCTAGAGCGTAACAATTTTTGCTTTTGGATAATCTTGAAAGATAACGGTGGCTGACCCAGAATGGGGAATTGTGTATGTGAAGCTTTTAAAATTATGACAATTGTACATGTAGCATTATTGTTTGACACTCATTGGTACTGAATTGTGTAAAAATATAAATAAGATACCATTTTCAAGTGGTGTCAGTTTAAAAGGAAACGCATGTTGAGATAACAATGTTGAGCCTTCTTCACGCTCTGTAAAACAAATTTTCCGTATGACTCAGGGCAGATTTAACTCCAATGATAAACACCCATGAGTTCCAGCGCAATCTTGCAATCTGGCAGCAGTGCTACACTGTAGAATCGAGTCTCAAGCCTTACATTATTCTACTGGATATCTATAGCGTAGTTGCGTGTACCCTTGCTGTGTCATCATGACTTGACTGAAATTAAACAAACGATACAATTTTGCTTAATGCCAAGAATAGACAATATACAAATACGTAGATGAGAATTAGTACAGTCTACACCGGATTTGAGAATGCACACGATGAGACACTCCATATATCACGACTTTCATGACTTTATTCAAATACTCTACAAACCATTACATAAATAAAATTGATGTTAGTAACTGGGAGAAGCCAGTAAGAACCACAAAAACTGCACGCCGTCGCCAAATAATCTAGTGAGTGTTGCCGATTATTTGTATTGTAATTATTATTACAACATCCTCACACCGTAGTCATGCATTGATTTCACTTTCTTGTATGTCATTTGGCTGATAGTGGACTTGAATGAACTTCCTATCTTGCTGGTTCAATATAAGCTACGGTAGTGTTTTCCACTGAATGATTCATGCATTAATGCATAACTTTAATAACCAGTTGACAGCATCACTATGGAGGGGTTCCTCCTGTAGGTTAGTTCTGGAGAAGTTTTTCATGGTGGCCTAGCCGTTCACGAGTGGAGCGTTCACTTGAGCACTTCAAGCAAAAAATTAGGGTTTACCCAAATCAACTCGTAAATGGATATGAAGTTCGTAGGGATACCTGAACTGATTCCGACACATCAGGCATGTGCGAGCGGGCGTAAATTCTTTACATGTTTATTCATATTTTTTCCAAGCAAATATTCCCAAATCTATTTGTTTGGCTGGTTTAAAAAAAAGTTTTTAGTTTGCTTGTAAACACTTGTTTCTAGCTAAGTAGATTTTCTGCTGTATAAAAAATCCAAGGAGGAATAAAATCAACACTGGATTGTATGAAAAAACATGTGTAGGATTTTCGTCTTCTTATGGTTTTTATATATACGACTACCTTGTTTTTACATTGCAAAGTTTGTGTAAACCACTTTCATCGCAGACAATACTACATACTTGTGTAGTACTTGTACCTTACTATTAATGAAAACCCATTGGTAGTTCTTTCAGAGAATGCTGCTGTTTGTATATGATTCTTATATTCGTAATATTGTTTTATACAGTCTCTGTTATCTGCTCAGCTACAGATGAATAGTGCATTCTACTTTGGAAAACACAATATGTATTTTAATGTTGGGTTTTTTGTTTAATGCAATAGCCTTTTAAAGCTATGTATTGCTACATTGGAGTTGTGAGCTTCTTCTACAACTGAACAAAAATTTTCGGCAAGAGTCTCTTTAGAATATTTAGTATACACATTACTTGAGGCAAAATCAATATATGCATCATAGTATGCTAAAAGGCAGGGTTATCCATTGCGTATATTGTCGTTTCTTTTATGCTGATTATATGTTATTCTATATATTATTATATATTGAAAGGTACTTTCCATGTTGAATTCTTAGAATTTGGAGTAAATCAGTTCCCAGGGGTTTTATCTCTGGTGTACACGATAATGGAGTTACCAACTGCGGATGTCCGTGTAGGCAAGGTCACTAATCACTCCGATTGAAATAATTCGCACAGTAAAGTCTCATACAGTGCTTTATAGGCATTTTGAAATTTGATGACGCTTCAAGGCTTGGTGACGAGCATGCTCGTTTCCACACTTGTGACAAATCCAGGGCTTCTCTCTCGTATGCGTTGACATATGTAAGGCCAACGTTTTGTTTAACAGAAATGATTTTCCACAAAGAGTACAATTGTGGTCTTTTGTGTTATTGTGGCGTCTCATGTGCTCCTTCAAATTTGATGACCAGTCGAATTTCTGCGGACACTGATCGCAAGCAAATTGTCCGCTATGGGCTTTCTTGTGTTCAATTAGACTACTCGGATCCACAAATGTCATTTTGCAAAGATTACACTTGTATGGCTTCTCCCCGGTATGCCACCTTAAATGACGCATAACAGAATTTTTCGAGCGGAATTTCTTATCACATAAATAACACTCATGTAAATCGCATTTGAAATGAATAACCTTCGTATGTTTTTTGAGCGAGTAAATATTCTTCAGTATTTTACCGCAAATTTTGCACTTTAAATACGGCTCCGAATTGTGCTGAAGTATTCTATGTATTTTGAGCTGATACAAGTCACGAAAGCCTTTATCGCAGTATTCACAGCTATACGGTTTTTCACCTGTATGCCAACGAACGTGTTTTTCAAACCTGTTTCTATGATGATATTCAGCACCACATAACAGACACTTAAAGCGCACAGGTTTTACATGGACATTTGTAATATGTGTCGCTAAATAAGATGAACCGAAAAATGCACTTGGACAATAGCTACACTTGAATGGTCTCACTTTTGCATGCCCATTCTTATGCTGAGTCAACAGACTCGGAGCCTTAAAAGACCGTGGGCAAAGATTGCATTTGTGCGGACGGTCGTTCTTATGAGAATCCATGTGAAGCTTCAGGAGTTCTGCAGTTTTGAACAGTTGGGAACACTTGCAACATTTTTTACACTGCTTCGACTTCAGGCGGGGATGAATCTTTTCGTGCACGAGTAGATGTCCTCGTTCGGAAAATTCACGTGAGCACTCACTGCAAAAATTAACTTTTTCACGAATATGCGTTCGTAAATGGATAAAATGGTGACTTGCACATTGGAACTGTTTGTCGCAAATTAGGCAAGTGTGAGCGGTGTTAACTTGTTTTTGTTTCATAATCAGATATAGAAATTAATGTTTGGTAGAAATGAACCCAAATTTAGTGTTAACCAAGATATTTTTCGGTTCCCTTCTTTTTCGTTATCTCTGTGTCACCTGTTGTATGGACAGAAATGTGTGTTGAAACATTACGCCAACAGTAGATTTGGATAATGGATCATATGCATAGAAGCACTGCTATGGTGGTGCTTTATGACGACTTTGCGACTCGCTGTCGCTGAATAGTACAATCTAAACGCGAAGTCAACACAGTCAGCATGGCAGAAACGGTCTTCAGTTTGTTTTCGTGACATAGCCATGGTATCAGTGAAAACGTTGAAGTGTGTATTGTAATATGTATGTATAATGGTATTCGAAAAAAATATACTGGACAACGTGGCATGTAGTTCATGTTTGACGTATTGTTTTATTGACAAGAAATAGAACGATATAATAAGACAATTATTATTAAAAAATACTTTTTGAAAAAATCCTCAAAAACTGGAACTTCTTATCAAGTAGCTTTTACCTTGTGGGCATTTGCATCCCACAAAAACATTGACTGAAACTTTTCCAGATAATGGTTTGTTATATGTAATACAAAGGACGATAGTAACCGTAACCAACAGAACTCAACCTATAATTCGACTTAAGTGGAAAATGCAACAGACATTTTACACTTATGTTAGCGGTTGCATCTGTCTCAAGGTTATTAAGGTTATTAAGATACACGACGTTCATACCGAAAAGGCCAAAACTAAAATAAACAAGGAGCACACCTAATAAGTATAGCAAGTTTCACAATCAGATTTATGGTTGTTTCAATCTCTCACATTTCTAAATTCACTACTAATCTTATTCTAATTTTAGTTATTTTGCACATATTGCTATCAATTACCAAGTTTTGGACACACTACTATAACGTTGCCATTGGGTTTCCACAGATCTTCAATTAGTGAAATTTTAATTAGCATTACTTATTGTTAAAGATTCAATGGAAGCGTATATATTTGCAGTGCCAATCTCATAATGTGCCACAACTAGTTTACGAACAAGGACAAATAATTGTTCCTTTTACTCGTAGTTTTAGTTATATTTTAAACTAAATTAAGTACATAACCTACTATGTACACTGTTATATTTTGGCTGATTTCTAGGTTATTTGTCCTCATCGTTTTGTATAGCAGATTTACTCGCGCAGCTACTGCAATATACTCCGGCGTTACAGTTTTTAAAATCCTTTTGTCCCTTAGCACGGGATGTGTGGAGCTTTAACAAGCTCTGATTTGGTGAGTTTTCAAACATCCAAAACTAGCATACTCCTTTCCGCAATTGTAACAAATATAAGGCCTCTCCTGGATGTGCGTGTCCAGATGTTGCTTCATTAAATTCCTGGTGCTGAATCGTTTGTAGCACATAACACAAGAATACTCTTTTATATTTTTGTGACCATTCATGTGGTCTCGTAAACGAATCTTCTGAACAAATTTCTTCGAACAAATATCACAATCGTACATTTGGCTGGTTTTGGAGTGAATTTTCATGTGGCAAGTTAACCTTGATTTAACCAAAAAAGCTTTAGCACAAATTTTGCATTGGTATGGTTTTTCTCCTGTATGTTGTCTTAGATGAAACCTTAGGGTGTGATTTCTCCGGAAACGTTTCTCACAAATATGGCACTCGTACAAAGTCGTTTTGCCGTGGATTTCTCTCGTATGGGTGGCTAATGTGGAACTGTTTTTTAACAATGTTCCACAAATATTGCAAGCCAATCGGGGTCCAGAGGGATGTGCACGTTTCTGATGTTGCCGTCGACAGTATGCTGTTTCAAAATATTTCTCACAGACGTCACACTTGAAGGGTTTTTCACCTGTATGCCTCATAATGTGAAGTTCAAGTTCATTTTTCTTTGCAAATGTTCTTTTGCATAAATCACACTTCAATAGCTTGAGTCTTTCATGAACACTTCTGATGTGAGACTTTAAATTGCGAGGGTGATGAAACGAACGTGTACACAAGTGACACTTGAATGGTTTAACTTCAGTATGATATCTCATATTATGGTATGTAAGCAAATACGGTATCCTGAAGGATTTCGAGCATATGTTGCATTTGTATGACGTCTCTGTGAGATGAATAGTTTTATGCGTTTTCAGGAGTTCCGGAGTTTCAAACCGTTTTCCACATTTTCGACACGTCCTTAACTTCATTACACATTTTTTGAGATGCACTGTTTTTTCATGATTCCATCTCTGTTTCGTGTGAGTGTTTTCAGTGGAACAGACACGACAAAAATACACATTTTCATTAATGTGGCTTCGAATATGGTTTTCGTATAATTTCCCATTTTTAATCTGTTTACCGCAAAATATACAGGAATGGGAAACCTCTAAGTTTGAAAATGATCTGACCATTTGTTTCATGTTTGTATACAATTATATTAAATGTTCACGCTGAATAAATTATAACTCCACAATAACTAACACGTTTTGATCTATGTTAAGAAATTAAGGTTGAGATATCAGCTGATAAATAAGAATTTGAGTGAACTGCTGCCAGTGGTACCAATGCATGCAAAAGACAAGTTTATACACTGCAATGCAACGTATAGTATGGGAAATACCATTGACTTTCCTTCCACACTAATCCGTATTGTCCTGGTAGACTGTAACATGCAATCTCTTGCTTTAGCTGTAGGCACTCAGCGCTGGGTTTTATAAAAATATTTAACCATGTCTCCTATTCCGGTACTAACTTATGACTACCATTCCTGTATATGTATCATAAATTTATCTCTCCATTCACCGCATGGACTTACAACGCGATTGATATAATTTATAATATCTTAGCGGGCAGTACTATGTGTAGTAGGTTAATACATTCAGCATAAATAGTATTTGCGTTTCAAGTAGAATTTGACATGCAGTAACCATTTTATGACACAATTAAATACAATGCTATGAATTGTATTTTAGGAAAGGGGGTT
Source organism: Salina celebensis (assembly GCA_036561885.1). Taxonomy (NCBI): domain Eukaryota; kingdom Metazoa; phylum Arthropoda; class Collembola; order Entomobryomorpha; family Paronellidae; genus Salina; species Salina celebensis. Next base: position 5,294 of record JAAXOA010002483.1, on the reverse strand, counting down.
ACAGCTACCATATTTTCTACATCCCAAATATTCTATTAAACCAGACATTGCTTTTTATAATTGTATGCTTGACATATGAATAAACTCGTTTCAGTAACGCTTCAATGTCATAATCATAATTCATAACAAGAACTAAATTTCCCAAATATTCAACAAATATCATTTGTACCAATAATTAAACTTTTTTGGACACTTTCCGCGTTTATCTGTCTACGATACCGTTTTATGTGGGTAAAAGTTCCAGGAGTCTTCCCATATAATTTTTGTGATCAATGTAAGACCATTCCACAATTAATTCGCCGAAATATGTGCTCTTCACCTTCACCTATATTTAAACGAATCACTAGGTTCAATTACAGAGTTTATTACATAATATGTTTGCAAAAACACAACTAACCGCAAGTTTCCACTGATAAGACAATAGCGTATAAGTTAGTTTCCATGTTTGAATCGTTTGTTGTAAACTGTCAACTTCATATACCATTTTTAATGTCAATTTTCAATCAAAACAATCAAAATTGTTACTTTCACTGAAATTTGTAATTAAACCCTCGCGAGTAGGGGAATTCAGTTACGCATATTCATAAAACAGATCACGACTAGTAAAATTTCTCTGATGTTAAATAATGTGACAGGTGTAAAACGCAGCCGACAATTGCCCAGTGACTTTAAAACAAGTATATAAATACTTTTAAAAACGTGAACGCCTGGAACAAAACCTCTTTTGGGATGTCTTTTAGGTTTTTACACTAAGATCAAAAGTTAAGTCAGACCTTTGCTCGGATTAAAGTCCATTTTAAACTGAATATTTCGCATACAAATACGATAAAAGCAGAGATTTAGCCTTTGTAAAAAAATTGATGCGTTAAATGGTTTACATTCTCTAATGTTAAAACTTTCCAAGAAGAGGGCGATGGATATTTCTAATCTTAGGTATTTACTTCAAGGTGGAGACACGAATTTTAAATAGTGGAGCAATGCTATTTACCTAGCAATATGAGCTGTGCACACAGCTTTACCAATGATAAAGTTACTGAAAGCTTCGTTTTTGTATATACATGACAAAGTATGCTTACAAATGTATGTATTATATGTGTTAAGATTTTGATTGTAAATATGGATCAGAACCTTAAGCAGGTTTCTTTCGATGTCGTCAAGACTAAATCCCTACTGTAAAGATTATTTTACATAGTAAAACTAGAGTTGTAAAACCTTATCTATACCTTTTCGTAAGATAATTGTGATATACCAAAATCTAGGTACTGGTTATTTCAATCCATGACAAGATATAAGTTTCTGTCATGTCCCAAAAAGGGCTTGTAATGATTTATAAATGGGTACTTCTATTTGTTAATCCGATTCTAGTCAAAATATACTCAATATGAAGGAGGTTGTGTACATCGCAGAAGTTTGAGTACCCTAATCTATTCTTGACAAAACAGGTCTCTTAACTTCATGTCTCCAAATTGTTCTCGTTCTGCTGAAATATTATATTGCTCAGAAGTCAGTTAGCAGTCACTCCGTAAGGATGGATTTTCATTTGAAGTGTTTGGCCAATTCAATTTTAACGACATTTGGGTGAATAAATGAGAAAACCCTTTGCATATCATCATCACTACTAAAACGTTGACGAACAGCAATCTAATAAAATATTATCCAGCTGAATCTAACTATTAACTTCAAATAAATCCATAATGGATTCGAAACTTCTTGATCAACTCGGCAATCTTCAGATTACTGACAACCAGGAATCCGACAACATCTTGATGCTTGGTGAAAATGGTAAGATTATTGCTACCGTTTACTACCTTTAAGTGCAGATTTGAATTAGTAATGAATTTTAATTACTATACAGGTCTATCGAAGGTATTGGAAGTATCGTACATTTCCAAAAATCACCTGGAGCTCCTACAGTTGCTCCTGGATACTCATGACGGAAACGACCACACAAAAGCAGCTTCTAATACTGGGCTGTGTCTTAATTTGGATAAATTTGGGAACGAAATTATTGGACCCATCCCTTGGAAAAGTAAATTACAAGATAAGTATGGAGAACTGACACATTATGAAGAATTTTTGGCGCGTCGTAAAGGAGGCTGTGATGCGCACCGAAAATCAAGTGATAAGCATCCAACTAGTTGTCTCGAATGTAACATGGATTCACAGTTACTAGATACGCCAAGCAGCTTAGTCAGGCTCATCAGAAATTTACATGCACACGCGGTGCAAAAAATTCAATTTAATCCAAATAGAGTAATCGAGAAGGTCCTTTTTCCAAATGGATACAGCGACAAACGTCAGTTTGTGGAATACTGGATGACCAAGTTTCCAAATTTGTTTCATATCAATGCAGCAATAAGGCAAGGTCAAATAGACTGGCTGGACTGGTCTAGTGATAGCGTCCCGGATCAAGTGTTGGAAGGACTGAATAAAGCGCTTAATTTCGAAAGAGATCACGGTAAGCGAAACAACAACCAAACCGTTACATTTTCTTAACAAAGCTGTATTTGAAAATTATTTTTCTGAATATCTTGCAGGCGGAATGATCGAAAAATTTGAGTGTGGAAGCATGGCGGATGGTACCAAATGTAAACTGGAAGTTTTAATTTCAGATGTTCACCTTTTATCCAAAAAGTTTGTAAAAGTATTGACCGTTTCTGGCTCCTTCCTAACTGTAACTCACGGATTAGAAGAAACTTTAACATATCCAGTAAACAATCCGCGCTGTAATCAGTTCAACGTAGTGTTTGGGTTGGATCAACTAAACAATACGACAGTTCGTTCAAAGTGTGTTATTCTCGTGGTCAATCAATATCAGTCACTTGATAAAATTTCGGAAAATTTGCAGCACCTTGGAAATTTTCGGAAAGTTCCATTTAAGTGGAGTGACATAAGTGGCAGTGCTCAAAGGCAAATTCAGTCTACTGGAACAGTTGAAATTCAAAACCAGAAATACCCAGCAAGTACATTTTCGTTGGCAAATCTTGCGGGAAAGCAGCTCAACGAATTCCTACAAACTGGAAATTTGAAACTTTTTGAGCATGAATCTCGGCAGCATACTTATGTGAAAAGGTGGTTAAGTCGACCACCGCCCAGTTTAGAACAGGATGCAGTATTTTTTGTTATTGATACATGTCATATGTGGGAGACGAATGAGTATACACATTATATATATTCTGAGCAAGAGCTTCGTGATATGACGCAAATAACCCACAAATTCGTTATCTTACAATTTCATGCATGCTTCGATGAGACATATTCAAAACTCACCAAGTTGTCCTCCGGAAGAAAAGCGTTTCTCCTTGAGTTTGGGCCCGACTCGTTTCGAACTGAAGCCGGAGTATCAAGAGACTGTCTAGTTGAGTTGATTCTTGAGGATGAAATTTTTCGCGAAGAAACAGCCAATCTTGTATTCATATCAGGAGGATCTGGCCAAGGGAAAACATCGTATATTCAGCACTTAGCGGAAACCCTTCATATTCCCGACACTGCTGTTGTACACACATATGCGCCAGATTTGGTATCACGATCCAACAAAACTTTGCATATGCCTGTTATTGATGCTTTAGCAGAATCTTGCGGTTTTAGAAAACTTGAGACTGATATCTTAAAGCATTTGAAAGTATTGTTACTCATAGATGCTCTGGATGAAGTGGACGACAAAAAAATGAAACAAGCAAACAGTCTTTTACAATATTTTCTCACGAGTGAAAGTTTGCGGCTGGTTGTGTCAGTGCGAACACATTTGATTACCAAACTCCATAAGTTTCCTTCCCACGAACTGTATAAGTTAACAAAATTGACTGACGCTGGAAAAATCCAAATTTGTGTGTCTTACTGGAAAAGCTTGAAGAAACCAGAAGAACCAAGAGAATCCACAGCGGAACAGATCGTCTCCAGTTATAAAAAGTTCCTTTTACTTACTCCACTGGAATGTGTGATCCTTGCTGATATTCATACCGAAGATGCATTTAACCAAGCTACAGAAGCAGACATCTTCCAACCTCTCAATTCAATAGACATGTACAAATCAGTAGTGAAAAAGAACTTCCATCGGTATTTAACTTGCAAGAAAAATGTAGCTGAGAAGAACGTGGAAGACGATATTTATGCTCGACTAGAGGACGAATACAAACTTGCTCACGTTTATCTTGCAATTCAGGGTTTAACAGATTTCGATCCAGAACGACTCATGGGGCTTTTAAAGCACCCCGATATCAGGTTGACACAAGGCCAAGGCTTTTTGGAGAATATGAATCCTGTGAAATTTTCGCATAGAGTTTTCGCAGAGTTTTTCCTCTGCAGCTGGGTATACGACGTCCTCTCCGGAGAGTTCAAAATTAAGGAAAAATATGTGACTGCATTTTCAGAACTTTTCAAGGAACGCTATTTTGGCATTCCCGAACCAAACTTTCTCGAAGAAATGTTACAAAATCACAAGGAGTCTTTATATTTTCCTTTTTGCATGGAACTATTTGATATAGAAATAATTGCAAGACTCAGCTACGCATCACCTACTCTCACTATATATAAAACTTTGGTATCATCCTTCGAGCACTACTCGCCTGAGGTATTTAGCGAAAAACTGCGAAAACTCGAAGCTGCTAACTCAATTGTCGATTACATCTACATACGTCCGTACAATGGTAGTGGTCCAATATTTCCGCGTGTATGCCGATTTCCGCTATATGCTGTCGTTTTATTCAAGTGGTTGTGCATGGGTGGTCGCCCTTCAGACTTCTTAGAGTTGTGCCCAGACGGTTTTTATCTGGAAAAAACGAGCGATGTTTTATCATGGAATAATTCGCAGTATTTGATAACGTATAGAATGTGCTACATACCAGAGAACAGCAAGTTTGCAAAAAATAAGGACGGGTTTCCCAGAATTTTGCGTGAGTATTTACGACATCCGCTGACGTTCTGTATCGATGGCACTAGACACAACGTCAGCAACCAAACGAAGTGTTTTGGTCATGAATAGTAAATGTTATGAATATTTGCAAATCATGTTACAACGACTGGAAAACATTGAGCTATATACATAGGTGGCTAATATATTACCTATTGTATACAGTGAAGCAAAACATATAAACTATTTAGTTACATAAAGTACGGCGTGAAACTTGTGCTTTGTGAAATAATCAACGAAATTAGTTTGAAAACATAGTTACATATGGACATGATTTAGAAGCTTGTGAGTTCGAGATAAAAAAAAATCCCATCCATGGAAATTTTTTAGGAAACCCTTGGAAATACCGGAATCGCGATCTCGGTACTCCGAGGTAATTGTGGAT
>JAAXOA010002482.1:0-13129 GCA_036561885.1 Salina celebensis | reverse complement strand
TTTTATTGTCAAGAAAAGCAATAAAAATGTCGACAGTTTACAAGTTTGATTTGTTTTAAAATGCACATCGGTGATCATGTATTCTTAATGATATAATATTTAAGGCACACGTTATACAGGCTCTTTTTAAAATGTAGTGTCCCACCCGGATAAGTCATCCGGCGGAGGACCATCTGCGTCAGGTGGGTACTCGTCAAAATTACCACAGTCTTGTGGACCCCTAATTTCCGGAATGATTGGTGGCGTTAGTGACCTTGATCTAAGTCCTTCCCAGTTGAACCCGTCAAACCACTTGTGCTTCTGAATTTCTGGGATACCTCCCCTCTGGTAACCCAGTCGCTCGGCAGGATTGTCCCTGCATAGCTTTTTAATCAGGTTAGCTGCATTTCGACTAATTGACCTGGGAAACTCTACAGCTTCTATTCCCTTTAAAATAATGTTGTAAGTTTTCATAGGGTCTCCCCCTGTAAATGGAGGTGTTCCTGTTAGCAGCTCAAACATTAGAACACCCAGCGACCAGTAGTCAGCGCTGATGTCATGGCCTTTGTTTAAAATTATCTCTGGAGCGACATACTCTGGAGTGCCGCAAAACGTCCATGTCTTCCGTCCTTGGAGTTTTTTCGCGAAACCAAAATCTACGTAAGAAAATTTAGAAAAATACATTAGACTTTTCATTTCTTTCCCATCTCATCAGCCTTAACTTTTCATGTAATTCAATCTAAATTTTCGGGAAAACTTTCGCCAATAAAATACCACGTTTTATCTGTCCCATAACTTTCCAGCTTAACCTTTAATGTGCGGGATGCAAAGCAATGGCTACATTTTACCTTGTCATCATAATGAAATTAAATATCTAATCAAATTAGAAACTTGGGGCGACTCAAGATTTTTCCGGTCTATGATAGGGACACCAGCTAGACTTTCTCTTAATAGGATTTTCTTAGGTGGTTGAGAAACTTGAACTTAACTTTGCGCAGGTATGAGAGCTCCACATATTGTATGTTTTAATCCAAATAAATTTGAAATTATACCTGTTAATTTAACGTATCCTTTCCCATCCAATCAATAAGTTTTCTGGTTTGAGGTCCCTGTAAATGATATTCCGGCTGTGGAGGTAGTGAAAAGCTTCAAGTACACAAGCCGTGTAAAATCGCGTGGTATGATCGTCAAAGTTTCCTTTGTCTCTGAGTATAGTCCAGAGCTCTCCCCCCAAACAAACTTCCATGAGCATGTACAAATACTTTGCATCACGGAATGTTTTGTACAGCTTGCAAATAAACTCTGAGTTAGACTCCAACATTATCTCTTTCTCTGACTTGATATGTTCTTGTTGTCTAGTCGCTACAATTTGACTTTTCTTCATTTGTTTCAAAGCAAAGCTCCTATCTGGCGAGCCAGTCGCAAGGGCTACCAACTCAACACGGCCGAACCCTCCCACCCCAAGAGTGCTTATGACCCTTAAATCCTTCAGCTGAATATGAGAAAACTCTTGGTCAATTTTCTTCCTGTGCTTTTCATCGTCATCGTATCTCGTTCTAACTTCCTCCAAGCTACTAATCAACTGGTCAAATGCTTCCCTGTCAATGACTAGACAGCTCACTCCGTCTTCATCATCTGCAATAATATTTGCCGTCCGGAGGTCATCCCCTTGAAGAGCTTTCTCTCCGAAAAAGTCGCCTCTGTGCAAAGTCCTCACAAATTTCTCCTCCTCAGAGCCCTGCGCTTTGATTGTGACTTTGACTCGACCTCGTTGAATAATAAAGAAGGTGTCTCCTCTCGCCCCTTGGCGGACGATATACTCTCCATTGGCGTAGTCCGTTTCCTCCACGCGGTCGCTCAACTTGGCTAAGCTCTCGTCTGAAAGTTGTTTGAAAATAGGGACAGACTTGAGGAAGTCTATATACTCTGCTGTCCGAATCATGCCACTCCTCATCATAATCGTTTGGAAGGAGTGTCTCTTGATTGCCCAAAGACGACATGGCGTTGCTGCTTTGATGGTTGCTGTTCGCTGGCAGTTATACAAAATGGCCAGTTCTCCGAACACCTTCCCTGGGGAAATTGTTGAAAGGTATTTTCCTTCACGGGAGACTTCCACCCGGCCCTCTGTTCAAAATAATAACAACATCCTTTATAAAACATACAGCGTTTTTTCTCTATTTTTTATATCATAAATTCTCCTCGAGAAAAATCCGCTTAGCAAAGAAAATATTCACTGCGGAGAAAAATTCAAAGAACATTCGGAACTAGAATATTTTATGTTTCACAGTAAGACCTAAAAATTTCATCTCCTTGTTCGTCGGGCATGCAACAAGCTGTGTTTTCCAGCGATACGGCATAAAACCACCAAGATTTTGTCTGCAGTGACAAGCTATATAGGTAATATACCTTCCATGACGTATAATGTGGAGCCGGGTGTGCCCTCCCGAATGATCACAGCTCCCTCCACATACTCCTCCAAGTACATACACTCCACGATTTCGTTTACCCTCTGCGATTCGAGATGCCGTAGGAAATCATTGTCCAAAATAGCAGACTTGATCAACTCCCGAGACCTAGAAAAAGCAAAAAAATACATCCAATGAACATTAAACCCAGCAAACTTTCTCCACGGTTAAAACATACAAGATATAGAAGGGAAAGCATATAACACTCCCTAGAATGTAATATTGTATGAAACAACGATAGATTTTATATGTAGCTATGTTTGAACGGATTGTAGAGAGTATGCAGCTGTTTGCTTGTAGTACATTGTGATGTTCGATTTTTAAGTAAATTTGTTCAGAGTGTTCTGCGCAATGCAACAAAAAATAGGTATAGGTATCAACCAGTAGTTTTTGCACAGTAGTCATACATAGGAGTATTGCATCAAAGGAAACTATGAATATAGGGAAAGGAGGAGTATTAGGTATATAATATGCGTTAGCTTGCGAAAGTAGAATCGCCGTTTTCATGAGCAAACATATTTAGGACTTTCTCTTTAGGGCAGCTATACCACTGTCGCTACTGGAACAAACNAGGAGTATTAGGTATATAATATGCGTTAGCTTGCGAAAGTAGAATCGCCGTTTTCATGAGCAAACATATTTAGGACTTTCTCTTTAGGGCAGCTATACCACTGTCGCTACTGGAACAAACGAAAAAAACTAACAAACCAGAGAGTTGTTCTGTTTTGCAATCTCATACAGATGGAAGCAGCTCGCAGTGAAACAGGTTGGAAATTTTGCTCGAGATGGTGTTTTAAAGAGAATTGATACGGTTTTGGAAGAGAAAGTTTAGAAAGACATTACTACAATGAAGATGTTCCCTTTTGCGATGGAGAAGTTATAAAATGAAGACATTTTAATGATTATTTCTTTTTTAAGGCTGCTTTTCTCTTCGCTGTGTTTACTGGTTGTTGGCAGTTAACACAACTTGACAAGTATTAAATCCCACATAATAAACGTTTCGTGTTGCTCCAGACTCTGTGTCTTGAAGAAAATAAGTATTTTATAGATTTGTTTCATTGATTGGCAATACGGCGACAGGAAACTGTCCTTTTAGTTTGTTTATTTTAATAGGAGTATATAAAAGAAACACTGTCTTATGTCTTTTTAAGCTGTTTCTCAATCTGTTTCTATATTATGATTGTAAGAGTATTAGCGTCAAACAGATTCTTTCCTTTACTTAATATCTGCGCTTAAGCATCTTCTTCCTGAGAGCAAACTAAACCCAGCGAGGAAAACAAACTGTTCTTTATATATTTTTTTTCTCATGTACAAGAAAGCGCCACTAGAGAGGAAAATGCACGAGGGGATTTCGTGATCGTGTCTGCAGCAAGTATTTCTTTTCAAGCAAATTGACTAGCATATTTGGTCATAGTCATGAGCTTTAGTACATTTCAAAATTAGAAAGAGGAACAGTTGATAGCAGGCAATAATGATTTAAACATTATGTTATGTTTTTTATTGGCTACTTTAGCCTTGCGAGAAAACTCACTTTCTTTTCTAGTGGAGAGAAAGCGCATAGAAATGAAGAAGAAAGTATTTTTTCAATTTAATGCAGTATTTCTCTTCTTATTACATATTCCTGACTTGCTTTCTCCAAAAAAAATATAAACTACTGGATATAAACTGAAGACCAAAAAAGAATAAAGACTTTTACAGCTTTTTTCGTCCAGTTGAGTCGATGATGCTGGCTTTGCGGGGGAATTAAATAACCAAAAAAAGTAAAGCTTAGTAGCAGTTCTTTCAGCAGATTCTATTACTACTCTACTTTCACTTTTTTTTCTTCAACGAAGAAAAAAGTTAGCTAGTGGTAAAGCTAAGCCTGTATCGCAGGGTTATCATTACCTTTTATTACTGAAAGAATAAAAGTCTGTTTTCATTTCATCGCTAGGCGAGTTTCTCTTTCTCACCCAGCTTCCACCAAGGAGATCTTGCTTTTGGGGCTGTGTGCACTATTCCGGATGCTGAACGAATTTCAGTGGAATACTCCTATTAAGCTTGGGCAGCAACAGTGATTGGCATATTATGGGAATGGCGGAAGGAAAGATTACGTTCCGAGATAGGAGAAAAATACTCTAACAGGTGGTGGTAGTTTAATATACGAGTATTATTCGGAGAAAGTGTTTGTTTGCTGTTTACACAAAACCTGCAATGCTCCCTGCTAGAAATTCGCTCCAGATAGTTATCTTCATCATATAAAATGATTTAAAGGAATATTAAAAAAGTTGGGAGAAAGTAGAAAGCATAAAAATTATGTTAGTGTGTCTGTAGCTGGAGAAAAGCCATACTGTAAAAAAGGACAAACGAATGTGCATGTAAACTTTAGTACATGGATGCAAAGGCTTTTGTAATTATTAGTGAAAGCAGTATGTGTGCGTCCTCTTTCTTTTTGTAACCACCACAAGAGCTTTTTCTAAAACAACAAGTCTAATTAACCAGAAAACAAAATAATATGGTTAGAAGGAAAAGAGGAGCATCTGGGAAAAAAAGTTGTTGTGTACTGTGGTAAAGCGTTGCGGTTCGTTGTGGCTGGATGACTGTGGCTTTTGTTGAGATGCAATGCGAGAAGGGAAACTTGTTCGGAACATATTCTAGTCAAGGAGTTTTTAAGCGACGAGGCGACGGAATGAGAAAGATGTTCAGAAGCAAATAGCATTTAAAAGTGCTTCCTCCGAAAAAAATGAGTACGCGATGAAAATGATGAGTTTGCTTTCCACTTCTTTTTCTAGTACTACGCACACATCTGCTCTTGCCTGCCTACGCATAAAATTGTTTACAACGATGAAAAATATTCTGTACCTTGTGCTCTTAAAAAGTGAACACTTTAGTTAATGTAATGCATTTTAGTAGAGGATGGTTGGGTGAACGAAAAACACAAATGGAGTGGAACAAGAAACCAAGCAAAAAACTGCGGTGGTGTTACTTTCACTGCGGATTCCTTTCTCTCTTGTCTTCATTTCATAATATTGCTACCAATTTTGTTGGCTGGAGCTGTTGTACACACTCGTGTATACAATTTCACAACAATTCTCCTGTTAATTATGCAAAACTCGACGAAAAATTTGAGGGGATGAGCAGCTTCACTTGTAATATCAGGAAGATGAGACAACAGCGAAGTAAATAGAGCTGAATTGTACACTTGTCTTTTTCGCAAATGATTTTTTTTTTGTAATATGAAGCAATGTGGATGGTGAAAGGATGTGATTGCTAAAACATCCTCGTTCCGTTTTTGTTTTATGTACATCCGCACACAATGTGTAAAAAATGTAATATTCTCTTTTTGCAAGTTCTATTTGCATCAAACCGAAGACTACTAGAGTGTACCGCTAACATTCCAAGTTTCTAGATTTCCTCGTGTTTGCTCTGCTTTCTACCATTACATGCCATGTTCTCTCCGCAAAATTCATAAATAATGGGTCTGATTCAATTTTATTTTCTATTACGTCATTTTATTATCTTTCTGGATGCTTTTCTAGCAATATGATCAACACGGAGAGTGAAAACAGCCACTTCTGCTAGCTTCTACTTTTCCATCACTCCCATCGCTATTTTCATCATCGTTCTCAATTTATGCAGCCATATCTTGTGGACTACTGTGAACCATGTATTTTTTTGTGTCGCCTAATGCAGTTAATAACGCTAAATGAAAAAAATAAAGAATGAGAATGACATGGATTTTAGCGAGCATCTCTGTGTTTTGTGTGATCATCATCACATAGTTGTGATGTGACTACTGCTCTGCAGTTGATGGTGTTGATTATCGCCTTCTCTCACTGAGCTAGTTTTCGCAATAATGGCGATCATAGTGATGAGATGTTATTTCACTGAGAGTGTGTGTTTACATACCTAGAATTCATGCTGTGTACATAATGCCGAGGTTTTTTTGTTGTTGTTATTTGTGTTCTATAATGACTTTTATCGTGTTTACCGAGGTTCTTTTTTAACCTACCTGTCAGATTTCGGGTAGCTTGGCAGAGGCTCCGATTCAATTACTGCATTAGTTACAGACGCATTTCCTGTGGGCTCTGCTGATATGCCCTGACCACGTCCTCGTTGTTTATTCACGACCACTATGGAAGGCTTCTTGTTCCCTGAGTTGATTATTGACTGGTACTGCAAACCAAAAGTACAAGTAGAAATTACTGTAAATACATAAACTACATTGTATTATTGCATGCGAGTAGTGTGTAATTTTCATAATGTTATTATTCATGGTCCATCCGGTATGTATATCGAGCGTAGCTTGAAGCCTGTGTATGATTAGCAAATATGAGAAATGTAGAGAGAGAGAAGAGAGAAGGGGGCTCAACTACATAAACATGACCAGCTTTGAAAATTCCAATTTCCTGTGATCCAAAGGAAATAAGGAAATACAAAGAATTGGAGAAAATTGCGAGCAAACTAAGTAGAGAATGAAAAGGAGAATGTAATTGAAAAGGAGAAAGGCGATAGTGGGAAAGGAGAAAAAAAAGAAAATGAGAATTTAGAATTCCTTCACATCCACACACAAAACATCAGACATTACATGCATAGTCAGAGACATCCTCAACAAGAGGACGAGACAAGAAGAGAGACACAACAAGTGTGTTGTTCTTTCATAATAGGTAAGTAAGTAGGATTTGAGAGGAAGCAAGAACAGGAGAAAGTAAGAACGACAGTGGAAGATGAGAATAAAAAGAAGCCTGTCTTTCTCTTAACGTGTAGGCGTAAGAGTTTGTCTTTCCATTCTTATTATTACATTTCCGTTGTTGATTTAATATGTATAAAAAGTCCTGTTCCACAACTGACTAGTTTTGTCTTGTCTAACATATTTTTTACTATTTGTACAAGGCTTCCATAAACATTTTCTAAATATATATCTTTTTTGGTGCTCTCACTGGACCGGGTGTGTTTTGATCAACCAAGGATTTATATCCTGGTCCTATAATATGCGATTATGGGTGAAACAGCGTACCACAGGGACATAAATTGAAAAAGAAAGAGGGACACATACATTACAGCATTATTATGGAGCACGTACCTTGTCAAGATCTGATCTGAGCTGTTGAATCTCTTCCTCTTTGTCCAAAATTCGAAGCTCCAACTTGCGAATGATCTTGTCACGGAATGAGATCTCTTCTTCGAGCTGTTCTATGATTTGTTTTGCACTCTTTCCCGAGGCTGCCACTGTCGTGGCCATCTTGTCGTTTTCTACGTCCCTCCCGACGTGTAGCTCACTGGAGTCGTCTTGGTCTGAGTTTATCCCCCCAACCTCACCCAAATCTTGCTCCTTTTCTGTTTCTTCCCCTTGATCGTCTTCTCCTCGTCGTCTCTTATTTCCTTTTTCTGGTTCGTCAACAAGAGAAACGGAGAGGTTGTGTTCCTTCCTCTTCAAAGGATTCGAAGAGGGGGAAGGAGTCGGAGGAAAAGAGAAATTCGACAGGGCCGATAAACAAAATGAAAAAAATCTCTTCTAGTTTTTCTTTCTCTCCTTTTTTCCAGATCAAAAATCTGTCGACAACTTTTTTTTCTCTTTGTTGAAAAGCGTTTCTTTCAAATCACAGGAAACTGATATAAATAAACGAGTACATGTAAACTTTCATCACATATCCGCCAAATGTAATGTTAGCATTTTATAGTTTTTATGTTTTCACTTCTGACACAACTTGCGTATATGCAGTATATATCCACGCTTCCAGATATTGCTTTGTTGAAACGATTTGTTTCTCTTTCTCTCATAACATGTCTCACAATCACATACCTGTTATGTCTCGTTGTTCCACTTTGTCGTTTTCAATCGATTCTTATTCCTGGAAGGGGAATCACAACAACATCACAATAGCTACATATCCCAATAAAATTGTAGATTTTTTTTGTTTCTTCAAAGGAACGACAAATGAAAAAGGATATCGTTGAAAAATGTTTCAGATTTAAGGCCCCACTTGAACCACTCCACGACTTTTCTTTCCAATCTATGGCTTTTTTCAATGGAACAGCAATAAACAAGGATATATAAGATGTTCAAGTGTGTACGGTGGTTGGAGTTTGTAGAGTTTGCGGTTGTGTATTGTGTCCTTGTTTGTTGATTTCGCTTGTCATTCATTAGATTTCAACTATCAACTAGACTGTATAAACATGACAATCTGTCTTGGCAAATAATGGGGAATTGATACAAAAAAAAACTCTTCCAAGATCAGATTGTAAAGGAGGTAGATGGTTTTGTTTGTTGAAGCAATAAGTTAGGTAGCCACTTGATTTATTTGCTCGAGAGAGACTTTTGAACACAAGTTATCTTTGCTCTTGAGATGTATTGTCAGTTAAGAGAAGTAACAAATCGAAATTGATTTCATGATGGATTCCTCAGACTATTCATCATATCGACATTATCATTAAAAAGTCTATTTTTATATGGCATGCTTTGCTAGAAGGCACGTGTTGTACTCGTTACAGTTTCTGTCAAATGTTCAGCTATAAAAAATGCAATGAAAAACTCTTTAAACTTATATGAAAGTAGTTTTTTATTGACTGCAGGGGTATCGTCTCTGTTTTTGGTTCACTTGAAGAAACAAAACTGGGAGGGGGCAGACAAGGTGTGTGTTTTTCGCATGAAAAAAATGACAGCGCCTTGTAATTATACTGCCTGAGAGTATTATCGTAAAGATAATAATTAATTACACGTCTTTATCTGTTTACGATTCAGTGCAGACTTACTACTTACTGCTGATTCCAAACACAGAAGTAAAAAAGATTAATTTTCTATAAAATGTTGTAAACGGCAGCTCCTCTAAAGGTGTGAACAAGGAGCTCTTTTTTTATTTGTTTTAAATAGTTTACTACTTTATAAAGATGACGCACCAAACATGAAACTGTTTCCAAATATGCAACCGCCACCGCAACGGATGCATGCAAACAAGCGTGTACAAAGTTGGCAATTTGAACGGATGGATGCAATCGTGCCGACGCACCCTTCCGTTTCTGATTTTTTTCTTGTATATCGTCTAGTAGCACAGCTGCAGGTAATAGTGTGGATTGATGTAAATCATGAAAATAAAATGTTTTCTTAGGTGCATCAACAAGTTGACGAGGCTTGTAACAAGGCCAAAATGTTATATAAAAGGAAACGGTGTTTACTCGCTATGAAAAATCTAAAAGGTTAATATTAAATTTTGTAGTTTTTCACGTAGGCGAAATGTTGTCAGTGTCAGTTTTTTTATTGTGACAGTAGCGGCTGTACTAGAATCTAAAACATTAGCTATGCCATTAGCCATTGGAGACGGCATTCTCTAGACATTTTCTTGATGATGTCGACATTTGCTTGGGCGGTAGTTTTTTTTTGTAAAAAAATACCAAAGATCGGTTGCTCATAAAACATCAAGAACAGTTTTTAATGGTTGTTACACTTACGTGTTAACTTTTGACATTGCAAATTTTCGCCCAATTGCTTACTCGTAATTTATCAACAACTATGTCTTTTGTTATTTTTTTTAATGTTCTTTATTCTTAAGTATTAATAAATCACAACTACTTATGATTTTTGCATTGAGGTGAATCCCTCTAAATCACATTTAAGTCACAAAAAATCCACTTCACTGTAATATGAAGTATTGAATAGGTCCACTTTAACTTTAGTTGTATAAAGTTGAACTTGTTGTGGCACTTCAATTTGCCATTAAGCTATAATTTATTGTCCTAATAGAGCAACTTTTACAAGTTAATTGTTTCAACTTACAGTGTTTGACATACAAAACACATTCTTTAATCAAGGTTTCTTGAACTTGTCTGCTGAACAAAACAGGTAAATAAATCACTGACACTTTCCTATAAATACTCTGCAGTTTGGATCACACGTTTTATACGTAAGCACCTATTTTCCACTTTTTTTCTTATCTCAGCACCAATTAGTTAAAACAATCGCAAAAGTTTCATACAAACACTGCACGTTATATTTTGGTAATTTACGATTTTTGTTACTTGACGGTTTTTACAACTTGCACAAAGAGCATGCAAATCCTTGAAGCATCTTCTTTTGAAAGGATAAGCTCATTTGAGGGTCGAGCACTTTTTATGCGTCTACTTCAGTTGAAGGCTCCTGTTTGAAAGAAAGAAAAAAAAAGTTATGATTGACTGATTAAAGTCAATATTCAATCTAAATTCGCGTCCAATTATCAATATATAAAAGGAACAATGAGGAAAGTATAATAAGATAATATATCTTGAAGTGTTCAGCTTATTAGATTCAACTCATAAACTAGCACACCTTTCTATATGCTACGGCTACAACCGGAATGAAATTGAACTGCAAAAAATGATGATTAGCCATAAAAATGGATGATGAGAAGATGCCTAACAACTTGTCGAAGAAAGGTATCGATTTTTTCATACCTTTTTTATCAATCAGTATGCGAACTAATGGTGACTGCAAAGTAATCAATTCCTATGAGTAACTAACCTGTGAGGATGTCCGCAGGGCAAGACCCAAACACATTTTTTCTTTGAGCTTAACGGCAATATATTATTCATGTAATTTTGGTTATGCTCTTCAATCTTGTTTTTGGTGTGTGTTATTTTTATTAATCACTTATGTAGAGCAGCTTTTCTGACCAAACTAGCTAAGCTGGCAAGTTGATGTGTGTAGTTTGCTGTGATTGTGAAGATGATTTTGTGCGGTGATTGCGCTTTTCTGTTATTGTCTTATCATATCGCATTTAGTTTGGTTAATCACACATTGGGCATGCTAAATATAGACATATTATATTAACGTGGCACCGCATCATCATACAATTCCTGTATCATTCCAAATAAAAATCTTTAGCATCGTTTGCTGTGCAAGGTACAACTCATAGTAATAAACTGTATTAAAGACTGACACACTGACTTCCCATGTATGTAAATTAAAGAAACGGTACCATGTGAAGTTCAATTCAATGACACTACCAGTAAAATTGGATGTTATAAAAAGTACACTGTAGTAGTGTGTTTTGTAAGGAAAAAGGTTGAAGGTTGACATAGATAATACCTACATTGGGATGCACGTTAATGAGAGTCAACTAACATTTTTTGAAAAAGCGCCATAAGCTTGTTATATTTTGTATAACATGCAAACAGTTACAACCAATATCCCATCATCCTACTTAGACTAAGTTTTTTTCTTCTTCTCTTCTTATCTCACAGCCATGTTTGTTCAAGTAAATATGTCTGTACTTTGTACAATTAAAATATTAAATGGGAACTGTGTAGGTAGACTGGGAACAGATTTGTGTGCAAAGACTTAGAATCCTATTAAATACTTCGCTGTTGGAGGTATATCAATATTAATGATGCTGCATGCTATGGAACTAAAAAACATGGAAAAGGAAGGAAGAGGTCATGGAAGATTTCCGTTTTATCATGGTTCTCAGCAGTCTAGAAACGCTTGAGGAAGGTTTATGTTACTGTCTGTCTATGTCTACCGCATTTTCAGCAGCCTTGTCTTGATCATTGACAAACAAAATGTTTTAAACTTACCTACACTCTCTTTACTTTGCTTAAAAGGTTAATAAGGTTATGGTTGTTCGGGAACAACTTAAAATCGTTGTAATTCAATTTTTATCCGGATATTTTCATGCTAGTCTCACTCAGGCCAATAAATCCACTGGAAAAATGAGGAAATCACTAAAAGTCTCTTGTTAAAACAACAAATGTCTATGTTGAACCAGTTTAGGAAGAAATCAAACCCCTTTTTTAATTCAAAATAGCTGAATTGATAAGATTTTGAAGTGTTTAACCTTTTACTTCATTTATTTATTATACAATCTTGAAAGGTTGGTATTGATATTTGATATGATTCTAAAAATAGATCTACTTGTGGGTTTCCCCTCTGCTTAATGTTACCGATGATAGAATTGAAGAACAAGAATACACTCGTTCCGACTACCAAATAGCTTTTACAGTCTGTATAAAAAAAACTCACTCCAAGCTACAACGTTTCAATGGTGCTGGTATGATGCCCATATACATTAATGCTTCAAAAAGAATGAAATATTACCATCTGAAATAAATATTTGTCCTTGCTACAAAGTTAAACCACATCATCCACCACAACTGGCCATTGTGCTAATAATACTCAAAGGGCAACATTATCAAATATGACCATCTACTCGTTCTTCTTAGAAACACGCTGAAAATAACAATTTTTATCTGCATTTTTTTCCTGCACTTTTCCTATTCATAGCACCCATGCCGGCCAAATCAAAATTCTCCATGTACAGTTGAATGAGCTATTTATATACTCGTAATATCACACATTGATTATCCAACCCTGCCTGATCAGCATTTTACTCTTTGTCCCGCTGCTTCTTGATTTGTTTATAACTTTCTATCCTTCCATATTAAGGACATTACGGGCTGTCGTTGATCGCAAAAACTCACTTGTTGAGTTTTTATCTCCGAGTTTGCAAATATATGCATGCATAAGTTTTGGTAGAGAGGAGTGTTTCTCATAAACTTATTGGATGGGTTTTAGTTTAGCATTGTATAAGGAAAGCATGTCACCCACCACAGATTATGGTATTTTCCACTTGAACCTTCTTCACATGATCAAACAGTTCTCGAAAGCTATTTGGTCTATCACACAGTTCACAACAAAACAGGAGACAATATGTAATCTCAATCTCTTTTAAAAAATCCAC
>JAAXOA010002481.1:0-13143 GCA_036561885.1 Salina celebensis | reverse complement strand
GGAGGCGGCACTGTCAAAACTCATATTTGGCTGTAACGGTCACCGTTAACGGTAAATTTACAAAATGCAAACTAATAAGGGCTTAGTTTTGATCCGGGTGTCAAAAAATGATGCGAGAAAATCCGCACCTAACATGTCGTTGTTGGGTCTGCTGATCACTCTAATATTACGTCTAGTAAGAGTGTAAGAAATACTGAAACTTCTAATTATTGATAATTTATAATTTGTTTATGATTCGAAAACGCAATAAACAACTTGATAAATAAAAAAGTTCAGAGTATGCATCCTTGGTCATTGTTTGAACACAATCTAATGACACCCCAACATACCGTTATCGGTAAACGATTTTCTTCAAAGTTCTGAAATAGATCGCCTCCGCTCTCGAACAGCACCTGCTTCAGGTGTCACTGGAGAAGCTTTTTGTTGTTGTGTGCGAATCCCAAAGAAGGACATTGTCTTCACCTTTGAATTTATCTCACACACTTCACAAGCAAACTTTTTCTTGCTGAGAATTGTGAGGATACTTGGTAGGGGATCGTCCATAAAGTACGTCACGATGATTAAAATTATGGGTTGTTTTGTTTGTGAAAGGCCCGAAAAATTTGCGTTCCTGACATAATCAGTTTTTGTAAAGCACCTGGGCTCCGTTGTTTCTGGGTTTCAAAAGGGTTTATTAATGGCTAAAAAAAACTACTTTCCGTATACTTTTTTGCTGTTTTACAAATACCAGAATATGTCAGGAACACCATTTTTTCGAAAAAAAATCTTTCTGTTATCGAGTTACTGGGGCTCATTTTAACGGACAAAGAGTACAAATTTGAAATCTGAGATTTTTAAGAATGAGCGTGTTGGTCTTTTCTGAGTCTACTGCTTACCATCTACATGAAAATCAAGTGTAGAAAATTAAAACAAACCGGACAACATTTTAAATGAAAATGAAGATTTGTCGTCACACAGCACAGGGCATTTTTATCACACGCCAGCCAGTAAACAAAGTAAAAAAAACTCGATCCACAATCCATCATGCATACTTTTTTTGCAACGCAGCCCGTAAACAGCTGAGCGTGTTGAGCTGTTGAGTTGAGCGAGTGACTGAAATTTTTTAATTAAAATGATTTGCTTACTTGATTCATTTGAAACTTCTTGTGTTAAAAGGGACATGGAATGTGCAGTTCAAAGAGTTTTTGAGATTCCAGAGCTCCTGGAGCTTATCTTGGAATACTCTTGTGCCGGCGAGAACTGGAACGAGAGTATAAAACTCCGGGAGGTGTGCAGCTTCTGGAGGGACAACTCTTTCATGGCCCTGACAGCGTGTAAACGTCGACAAGGAATAGACATATCTCGAGTCCTGGACACGTTTCCGGAAAAATGTGACATCCCTCTGCAAATCAAATTGACCGGGGATATCGACTCAAAAATAACCAGTTTTGTGAAAGTGAATGGCAATGTGATAAGTGCTATTGACGTTTGTGATTTTTCTATTAATAACCCGATTAAAAGTTCACTAAAATTGGTGCTTCCAAACTTAAAATATGTGACTGTTGAGTTTCCCCGGGAGTTTCGTTTCAAACAATTAAGAAGGCTTCGGAAGTTACTTGACCTGCTTGTTCAAAACGCCCATCGCCTCCAACGGCTTTCAATTACAATGGACGCTGTCGACAAAGTTCCAGTTTATTTGGCTCTTCCCTCCAAGACCACTCATTTATTACTAGCCGCCAGGAACCTGCAAAGCTGCCTCAACAGTTTGATAACTGCAAACTTCCAGCATTTGAAGGATTTGGATCTAGTCCCATTAAAGCCAACTCCGGCCGACTTAGAGAAAGTAAAAGAAGTTTTTGACAAGTACAGCAAGCAACTCAACAACTCCAAACTAGTTCTCACAAATGTCATCCGTTATGGCCCAAGACTCCTTAGAATTCCGTCAATTCCTTCTCTGAAAGAAATCCGAACGAAGCCCTTTGAGAAGCTTAAAATTGGAGGATTTTCAAACAACTTTTTTCTTGACTTCCGGAACCTCACGGCTTTGTCATTGGCGTTTGGAAACTTCCTGGATCTCATCAACCCCGGGATAACATTGGAGCACTTAAAATCTTTCTGTGTTTGTGGGGAAATGACTCAAGCGACTGAAGGACAGTTGGAGACTTTAAACACACTTGGAAATTTCGACTTTCCTATGCAAGAGAAGTTGGTGTGTAAATATTTTAAATGTGAAACGTTGTCCCACTTCCTGCCGCGTTTCTTTGAAAATAGCAAGCTTCTCAGGAGTTTGTATATAAATGCCCTTTTTGAAAATCCCTGGCAACTTACTTCAATGCTGGCTATGCAAACAATTCCAGTTGCTGACAGATCTGAATGGCCAGAGTACGAAAACAGACTGGAAGCATTTACTAATTTAAACTGTAAGTCGTGTGGAACCGTGGTTTTAAAATTATTTTTTCACAAAGTTTTTAACGAATTTTCTTTAATTATTTCAGGCTTGGAATCCTTCTCATTGTCAAATGAATCTCTCCGTTACAAGTATGACATTGAGCCATTCATTTTTCGCTGTGCCTTTCTCAAAATGCCAAATCTGAAGAAGTTGAATGTCACTAGAAACGTTGGGGTGAGTAATTTCTGCAGTTTTCAAATAATTAATCTTGTTTTGCTACAATTAAATGAGTGTATTTTATCAATCATATCTCCGCAGGTGAAGAAGACACTGGCCAGAGACTGGAAAAACGAAGGAAAAAAGCTGCGTCCAATCCCAAATCTAACGAGAAATCGGGAATAATCAACTTCAGCGTCAGCCAAACTCCATCTTAAAACGTCGATTTGATTCCCTTTGGATGAATGATCCTGAACAATAATCAACTTTCGCATTAGTTAAATGGTGTAAATATGTTTTAGTGAATACCTGCTTTCAAACGTGCATAACAATGTTTACATACAAACGTAGTAACTTATGGTTTAAAGTGTTTTAATTTTTTACTTCATTGTAGAAACCCCTAGTCCTAGTAATTAATCATTTATTGTTTAGTTTTTGAAAAAATTTAATGTGTTTTCAAAAATGTTAGGGAGTATCTATATTATAAATTCTCTTATGTTTATGTAGTAGACTTTGAGGTTTGTTTCCTATAACGCTGTGAAATCGTCTTAGGTTAAGTTCATCAGTACAAATTACTCTTAAAATACACGAATGAATTCATTTGAAATTGTTCATGGAAATTTATGTTGAAAGGAAGACGTTCTCAACTCTAACTGTAAAAACTTATTAGCTTTAGAATAACCAAACTCTAAGATTTTATTCATAAATATTTGTTTAAACTTAATACTGAACCTACAATGTATTAAGTTAAGAACAAATTACTTCAAGAGACTGATAAATGTGAACCTTTTTATATTCAACTGATTCTGGAAATGTGTTGGAAAGAAACTTCTCAAATCCTCAAGTGTTTAGTTTAGCTAACTGTACAGATACTTATTTCATTTGAAAATCCCGTTCGTCTATTGACGATGTCAATCGTCAATCATAATGTCATAATCATAATCGGATGTCAATTGTCAATCATAAATATTAGTTTGAATAAAATTCTTACTTCTTTAAGTAGTGGGTATTTTTCACTGAAAATTGAACAAGCTAGCTTTTTGTTGACTACTCATATTACAATAATTATAAAAAACTAAACAACCATAAAGGATTATTCTTGAAGTTAGCTTCTCATGCTCGGCAATCCGTAATTTAATTTTTTTAAAGTTCTGTCATATTGTTAATTTTCCTCCCCCCCGAATTTCATCCCATGTGGGTTGAGAAGCGTTCTTTTTTTAAAGAAAAATAAAACTGTAGTTCAAATATTTTCACTATAATATTAGCTAGTTACAATTTTGCAAGATTAAATTGATAAGTTGCATCTTGCATCATAAGAGATCCATTTAAACTTACTTCAATGCTTAGTATGGTGCCACCCAATTTTCCCATTGGCTACAAATCAGAATGGCCAAAGTCTATCCAAGAAGTCAAACCAATAACTTTTATTTAAATTGTAAGTCGTGCGGTGCGTGTACCAGCTTTTTAAATTTATCGCTGAACAAACTACCTTTTCATTACGTTTTTCATTTTCTTTATCTTGTATCATTTCAGCTTTGGAATAATTTTATTTGACAAATATGACCTTAAGCCATTTGTAATCCATTGCGCCTTTCTCAAAATGCCAAATTTAAGGAAACTCATTACAACGAGAAGCATTGAGGCAAGTAAGTTTTGTCATTTACTTAGGAGTTAAACTTGTAAAATTGTGTGTTATCGCTATATTAAATACTTCGGGGTTTAAAATATAACTCTCCGGACAAGTGAAGGGGAGACTCGCAAGGGACTGGGAAAAGGAAGGAAGAAAACTGCGCCGCCGTAAAGCCAATGGAACAAAGCATTCTTCCTTCAGGTATTAAATTAAATTAAACATGACACGCATTAACTTTTTAACAAAAAACAACACCTGTCTGTATACTGGTTTCGTACCAATAACAAAATATATTATTTTTGGTAGCTCCAGCTCCCATAGTTCGAGAGATTTACGTGGCTGACGGCTTTTCAAAAAATATTCAGAATATCCGGAAATAAATATTTTTTTAAAAAAATCTTTGTTAATCGGGTCCGGATAATTTCTTCGATACAGCGAAATTTGATACCAACAGTCTCATATTTTAAGACTAACCGATATCAATGAATCTCTTAGAGTTAATTTCATCCAAAAAATCATTGAATCTCATTCAAAACTTCCTCAAAGAACTCTTAGACCTCTGATGAAGACCAACGACTTGTTTTTAAGTAATTTGTCGTAATCAAGTGTTTTTACAATTACCGTAAACTGGACAGCAAAATTCAATTAACGTGAGTTTGGTTAACCTAATGCATGATATGATTTGACCTTATCTTCACTAACTACAGCCCTCGTCTCGTCTCGACTTTTTTTTTGAATTTTTGAAATTCATGAGTACAAAGCTTCCGTGACAGATGACCTGGCACGATTTCATCGACAAGTTTGCAAATATTATTAGAATGTCAGTCTTATATGTACTTAGCAACCTTATGTCTCAGCAAACCTGTTGTCTTATGCCAACCTTAGCCGCCAGCTAAACTATTACAGGCCAATCTTGGTATTTTTACGGTTTGTGTCTCTTATTAAACAAATCAACTATTACGAAAGACAATAGATATTTCAGTTTATTATGAACTCAACTGTATCATAAAGGCATGCACTGTAATGATGTATTTATTACAACTAGGCGTACAACATGGGCAACAAAAACCCGGAACAATTTGCTATGAATTCTTTGGTATATATGTTCCATCTTTTCCTGGCGATGGTCTTAGTCGCAAGTTGCATTAATGATGTATTTATTACAACTAGGCGTACAACATGGGCAACAAAAACCCGGAACAATTTGCTATGAATTCTTTGGTATATATGTTCCATCTTTTCCTGGCGATGGTCTTAGTCGTAAGTTGCACTTAAAACTTGTTTACTTTGATTTGACATAAACGATCAGTCCGTATTGTATTGCTATAATGCAAAGTCTGGTCCACGACGCGGAGGTGGCGGAAGTGGAACATTTAGAAATGCAGGCAAGGAAGCTCCGAAATTAGACGGCGTTAGAGATGGGGACATGCCCAGACCAAGACCACAGTATTCAAAGTTATCTAGAATGAAACCTGCCACTGGAGAAAACTCGTTTTGGACTGAAAACTGAATGTAAAACAAGATTTTTAGATTGGTAATGATTTTGTATGTATTTGAAGATTGGTAAAAAACTACGGTAAAAATACTACTAAAATCTATTGAAATATCACCCCTCGATTGGTACTGCTGAGTTTTCTCCAATAATTAAAATGTAAGGAAATTATTTGGTTACTACAGTGCCCTTCTAAAACCATCACATTGTTTCCAAGAGTAACTCCTGGGCAAATAATCGAATTTCCATCGATCTAAACAGAACTATTGACCAATACTGGGCTATCTAAATCGTTTCACAACACGTGAATCGGTTTTTCTTGGTGCTGCCACCGTTTCAAAAACGTGAAAAATACCGGTCAAGTTATAACTATCGATAATCTACATTAAACATACGTGCTACGCACGTGATAATTCCTTGGTAGTCTACGCCAGTTTACTAAATCTATTAATCTGCTCAACTACATCCCTTGTGACACATTTTGGTGAATCGTTTCCGGGCAGATATTATGGCGTTGAACTGAAAAGTTTTTTGAGGTCAAATATATGAAAGATTTTGGTTAGCATGAAGATGAAATTCATGTAGAAACACGCGAGCAACTTATCGATCATATTATGACATTAAGAAGGAATCCTATATACACCTCATTGATTTGAGGCATTTAGAATATATTTTCTTCTAAACCATATTCTCATGTGCCGTACAACGTGAAAATTGAAACGGAACCTGTTCAGTAGTTTTAGCCTAAACATTCCAATACTAAATACTACACCCAAGGTAGAAGCAAGTCGTTTTCTGCATCTGCTCTTGCAATTGTCAGCCGTATTGACCGGCTTGTACAGTTTCCGTGTGTGCACCACGAGGAACTCAAAAAAATCACAAGAAATTGCTCCTATTCGTCACGAAAGGCAGTCATTCAACGTAACATTATAGCTATTCTCACCCTTATAAGTATAATATTTCATGGAACTCAAATCTCTTTAAACTTTCTTCGGTGGAGAGACGAGGGCCGTATAAACATGGTCGTTTCAGTGTTATCTATAATTGTTGGTCTTTGTTTTACTACGGGCGCCGTGTTGGGAATCAAATTACACAAGTCTGGACACGAACTATACTATTCAATCAACACAATTCTGGCGTTGCAGCTTGACCCTATCCACAGAGGCTCAGTGTCGACACAGGCTCACAGGATGTATATTTGGTTTATGAATCTCATTGTTTCATGCCTTCCAGTGATCGTATTTCCTGTATATTTGATGCCAGTGTCACCAGGATAACGTGACACATTTAGGAATAAAAACTGGTGTGTCAAACTGTTAGCAGGTCTTTGTCATGGCATTGCAATATCCTATATTTTATTCCTCTTCTCATCTTTCTGCTTGAATATTTGTATTTTTCTATCCAAATCAACTACATTTGCAACCACCTGCAGAGCATCACAAAGTTTTCATTCGTTTCGTTTTAAAATTATTAAGGCTGAAATGGTTACGATGTGCTTGTCACAAGCATTTTCCTCATTCTTTACGGTATTAATATTTGACGGTATTTTTATCGCTTCCTGTGCAATGTTCGTGGCGGTTGCAATGCCGGGGAAAGTTCCATTTCCCATTTATATTGCTGCTCCTCTCTTATGTCCTAACACTTGTAGCGATGAGTCTTGTCATACTTCTTAGCTACCTGGCTGGCTGCGTTCCTGATTATTCTGAAAAAGCTATTTTGAACTGGAAACGGCGTGTGAGAGGTACATACCAAAAGAAATCAATTGTGACGTTGAAACCGTTTGGCATGAGTTCTTCGGTTTATGGACTCGTACGACCACAGCTGGGTCTCGCGGTATGTGAAGATATAATTAACAATACTGTTTCACTCATTTTGTTTTAAATGTCTTTGCGAATGATAAAATCCTCTTGTACATGTCATAATAAAATTTGAACTAATATTGAGAATATGTGTTCAGTTGCTTCATTATAAATTTGGAATGATAAATCAACCCTAATATGACTAATGACCAACCGTGAAGCGGCTTCCTTTGTACCTTTTTCAATTTGTATACAATGGCTACATCCTAATTTGGAATATTTCTTCTTATCTTATTTACTTAGTATTTAGTTTTTATTTTATTTAATGTGCTTACAAATTTTACAATCAATGACAGACTGTTTCTCAAACTCTAGCACAATACACAGTTTCATATTACTGTTAAGGAATTTATATTAAGTTCTAGACCATTTCCGGTTACATTCCATTTTGTATTAATAGTTTGGTGTTACAATTGTTGTTTACTACGATCATTAACAAGATAAACCTTGCATTTTTCAAGAAAAGTGGATATAGACTCTTTCTTTGTATACGGGATGTTTTTCGTAACTTCGTTCCAAGTCTTACTGGAGCTCCATAAGATTGATTGCTGATAAAGGCTTGAATTCACCTTTGGCAATATCAATCTCTTATATCCTTTTTCTTCATTTCGTTTCGATTTTGAACACGTAAACCATTTTGAGAATAGAGAACAATCAAAATATAATCTATTGAACACAAATTGGAGCAAAAATAGCTTCTTGCGCTCTACTACAGTAATCAATTCTAATTTTTCAAAAATGTCATTTATACTAAGTCTTGTGGAACAGTATTCAGGTTTGCTCCTACGAAATCCATGTTTGCCTACAATTTAGCCACTATTGCTCTGATGTGAAAGCAAACAAAAAAACGTAGTGAGATTTTTGAGTAGCACATATCAATCCAACAATAACCTTGCAGGACCTTCTGTACAATGCAATCAAGATAATGACTTGAAACAATTGAAAGCCTGACATATCATTTATAATAGTACATCTAATGCTGAAGAATATTTTTGCTTGCATTGCACTTGAATGTTAAGTATATAATTTAATATACAAAACGGTTAAGAGTGTTTCACTCAAAATGGCATTGTTCTAGTTTAAACTAAATTCACAAATGCATATATAGGAAAAAACAGTGGAATAGTAAGCTTTACAAGGCTGTGGAGAAAGTTCAGGCGGAGAAAACACAAGAACATTGGGTTTGCATACACGATAACAAATTTTCAGTATCATGGCTCACATGAAAGATATTGCGGAATTTGTCCATATGACTATTCCGTGCATATTATATTTTATCTTCGAGCATCCTCAAAACATTACGAATGAACCCTATACTGTGCAATATTTAGGATACTGGCACGTATTTGAATCTGCTTTGGCTTCAAATAGAATAGTTTACATTTTAAACCTGGGGCATCAATCGTCCCCGTTGCCAACAATTCAGGCTTCTAAGCACATTTCGGATTGCATGGTTGTAGTCTACGATGGAGGTGGCAGGCATCAGATGATTGAGAAAAGTCCTCGTGGGTTTGATCTTGTAACATCGATATTGTATGATCATGTGAAGCCTAGCTTGGCAGTTTATATTGTGGCAAAAAACTACTGTCATTACAAAGATTCAGAATGCATCCGGGTAACACCAGCCTCACAGGAAATCCACATTAATTTCACTAATCAGCTGGAATATCCTATACTGTATGTTAGGCAAGCAGTTTCATTAGGTATGGTGGCGGATACAAGTTATTGAACCCTGGCTACGAAGTATCCGTTTTATCCATCGATATAGACATTCAACTAGCGCATCACAACTCCATGAACCAATTGATTTTCAAAGTCTGGAATGAATTCCGAAAATTCTACGTGAGATTTGCAGAAGGTTCCATCAACTGTGATGAATATCTAAGAGACGGAAAGTTATTCAGGATGTCACACTGTATTGAAGGTCTCCTTGCAACGGAAAACATATCCTTCAAATCAGAATACGACTGCTATTCTACGGACCCACATAACCTGATCTCATATGGATCTAAAATATCTGGAGTCAAAATGTTATACGCCGTCAGCAAAAATGTGCGAATGCAGTACACTCGGGGAAAACCAGTGCAAAATGTTGTGTCGTTAACATATCCGTTTACACCAGTGGTTTGGCTAATTTTGACAATGTTTTTTGTTGTTGTAGCTTTTGTTTTAAAGCGAATTAGATTTGGTAACGTTGTTATGTCTTTGTTTACGTTAACCGTTGAACAGGAGATTGTCAGATTGCGGAAAGCTGCGAAAGCCCACACCTGTTTTGTGATTGGGTCTGCTATGTGCGCTTCAATTTTCTGCAGACAATTTTATGTGTTTGATATGTACACTCAGTTAGCTAGAAGCCCTGAGACAAAAATGCCAAGTATTTTAGACGCTGTGCATCATGATAATTTCACAATGATTATAACATTGGAGCTTAATGCAACGCTGGGTAAACGTCTTATAAATTATTTCTCAAATACATTACAGAGTGGACCAACATCGCCTCTTATTTATCTGGATCAGCAGAACTTTAAAAATGCTTTGAATACAGACATTGATATGAAAGGTTGTCATAGCGAGAGAATGATATGCGCAAACAACGTATCAGTGAGATTTAACACGGAAAAACTAATATTGCTTTACACGTTTCCACTTGATACAATGAGTAATATAAACTTTGTCTTAAATGCATTTACCGCAAGGAAATACGTCTATGTTACCGAGAAAGAGCCAATCATATGGACCTTATGTGCATGGAAGGTTCCAAGATCAATGGACAGAATGTATATTAAACATTTTCTTGCCAATATGGAACAGGCTGGTCTTCAAAATGCTTTGGAAGAGCGAGTTGTTAGTCTAAGGGTCCGAGAGAAAGTGGAATCACTGAGTCATTCGTCTGGAAACTCAGCTAAAATCCGAGCGTTGATTAAAAGGTTTATGAAACTGAAGTTTGCATTGGTTGAAAACGAAATCCTTGACCTGAACATGGTTGATTTTATTGTGAAGCTTCATGATATTGATGCAGCTTGGATTTTGTTGTTGGCAATGCTCTTCAATGCTTCTATATCTTTTCTTCTAGAATGTAAGGTGTGAATCTAAATCTGGAGTAGATTGCAGTGCTCCATAGTATTAGTGTCACAAGAGTGTATTGGCACCCATTAATATGACTGAATTGGACATTGAATCATGTTATTAATCTAGCTGCTTCTATAACTGAATTTATTCGGAGCTATTTGTGGGTGGTTGTAGTAGCAAATGTTGAGCGGTTATGATTAAGCGATTCTTATCCTGCTTTCCACTTTGAACATTTTTATGGGTGACCTTGAAGTACGGAAGGAAGCTTTACGATTTAAAACTTTTATGAGTGTATTATGACACAAGACAGTGAGTAATAGTGACAGCCTCCTGCCATAACGCCATAAGATTCTAGTGTAAGTAACTCATTTATATTCTATGGTTGTGTGTGATTATTGCCGTAGTTTTATCAAATCCCAATATTATCGGCGATAATCACCAGACCCAAAAACTAGGTGTAAATTTTTAAATAGATATTTGTACATTAGTTTCTGCTTTACACGTACAATCTCATAATGAGTTATGCCCTTGACATTGTACGAAACAGGGTCAAGACTGCATACAAAGCAAGTACAAGTGAAGTTACAGAGGAAAGATGAAATCGACAGTTGTACATAATCCGTAGTATTTACGTGGATATAACTGGTTACGCTGTATAATGACAAACAAATTCATGGATAAAGCATGGATTTTAAGTGGTGTACAAAGGTATGATATGCATGAATGACTTGAAAACCAGAAACATGTGTTATGAACCACAAATTAGCTTATATGTATGTAATTAATGCCGTGGTACAGCGAGAGTTATAAGTTAAACTTCATTATTTTAATAGAAAACTGGCATAATTTTGATTGTAAGAAGTTTGTAATTAAGGAAGGACACAGCATAGTTTCAATAAGTTTTAAAATATACATAAATTACTGTCACAACTCCAGTCGTAAATTTTTCTGAAGTTTTTACCCGATACGTCCATCCTCATTCAGAAGTAATTTTGTAAATGGCAAAGTTAGAAATAAAAACCTACTCATGTCATTCAAGTTTTTAGTTCATTCATCGACCGATTTGATGAGAGCCTGAGTAAATCATAATGTATATTTTAATTCATAAATTTTTTTCATACGATTCAGTTATCAAAATGTCATAGAATTTGCAGTAGGGGCTAACCAATTAGTACACCACAAGCTCATTAACGCTAATACCGGAAACACCAGAAGCTCAACACAAATGTTTATTTGATATTGTAATAGACGTCCTCATTGTTATTAATTACAAGCCCTCAGGAATATCACGTTCATTCTCGTTATTAGCTAACGTTATTTTCGATTATGTTTTAATACATGCAAAGTCACGCTGCAGAATTTTAATACAGCTCCCACAGCTGCACTTTTTTGCATACAAAATCCTGCAGTTTTTTTCTCCCACAAATTTTTTTTAGGATTCTATTCATTCTTACTGCACTTTTATTCACGTGTAATATTCGTTGCGTGAGAATGTCACGATTCAATCTTACCTTGTAAAAGAAGCTGAACTCTGCCCATATTTTCCTGGTAGTAGCATAGCAATTAACGAGTCATCACGTACCTAACGGTTTTTATAAAAACAAGACAAGTTCACACCTCAAAATATTCTTTCGTGTTTTCGCAGTATAGATCGTCAAGCCGTCATCTTCATTCATATTTCTTGAGTGCTGGGGTTATGCACTGAAAAAAAATCCTTTTACATAGAAAACCAGTCGACCTTTTCTTTAAATCTTTCCATACATTAAATCGTTTAATCCCCTTCTGGGAATATTTAACCTACATAAAAAACCTTAATCGCTAAAGTCATTATCCAGTAAAGAATTTTAATATGTATACACGTGTTTTGGGCTTCTGCGACTCATTTACAAGACCTTAAGAGAAACTTAGCACAGTTTCATGCAGATACTTGATGGAAGATAACCAAAAATAAATCGTTTGACTTTTAACCCAGAACTTAATGGTTTTTTAAGATTTTACTGCGAAAGTTTGGGTTGAGTTCAGCATCTAAACTTGTTCTGGTTTGAGATGGTCAGTGTCGCAGTGCTCTTTGAAGATGAATTGTGTTAAAATGTTTAGCGTGTTTGTTATAGTTGGGCTGTGTTTTTGTGATAGTTTTGCTGTTAGCCCAATTCAATATGATTCAAATAGAACGTTAACTTGTAGTGCAATAGAGCCGTTACCTGTGGATGTAGACAATGCCAAAGTATATTCGGATTTTAATTTTAATGAGAGCTGGATCTCTAAAAAGTACTTTTGGCAGTCAAACACATTCAATTTCGAAAGACGATATAAATTACATGCAGACAGAGTTGCCAAATCGGACGATGAATTGATTCAAGTTTTCATTTTACCCCATTCCCATAACGATCCTGGATGGTTGAACACTTATGAGCAGTACTATTACAGACAGACAAAGCATATTTTGGATAATGCTGTTACAAAACTGACAGAGCTCCCGGAAATGACTTTTGTTTGGAGTGAGATCACG
>JAAXOA010002480.1:0-13145 GCA_036561885.1 Salina celebensis | reverse complement strand
CGGCCTCTTCACCAAAATGATAATGTATATCATAAATTTTCTAATTTCTTTTTCTCCCTTCTGCTTTCACCGCACGTAAAAATCTTATAAAATTTCATGGAGAAAGTAGAGAAAGACAGTGTCTTTTTGCCTTTTTCTTATGACAGTTCAGTTGCATACACATGCCATACCCCTTCGCGTAACAAATCAAACCCAGTGTACTCTTTGTAAATATTATGTTTGCACAAGAATTCTGTCTGAAAGAAGACCTACTAAAATGTTTATCCTTTTTTCTCATGCATTTATCAAAAGCCATTAAAGGAAATCATGTAGCTCACTGACTTTCTAAATCAGTAGAGCATTCATATGAATCCTAAGGAAAGTATATTTTATCCTAACAAAGCTGGAAAGTCTTTTAAACTAAGGCCAGGCAAACACATTAGGCAACGCTTTCACTGTGGTTATATATGACACAATGCAGGAATTTTCAGCTATAGAGCTTCAGCTTCATGACCCATCCACTTGAGATCGGTGTGGTAGGTTAAGTAAATGAAATGCAGTAAATTGCAGCATAAAGGATAAGTGTCTACTTTTGTAGTCTTCCATCTGTAGCTCAGTAAGCTTTCCTTCTTTTAATTAAACCCTCAGGACTGTTTACTTATTCAACCTTTCTCTTTCGTTTCGCTATCGAGAAGTCTTAAAAGTATACTTTTCAGGATTATCTCAATTTCCCCAGGAGTTCCAGTTTCACAGATACGTTTTTCCCCTCTTTGTGTGTGGTTTCCCAACTTTTGGGCACACACATGCTTAAGAAAATAAATCATTAGAGAACACTCAGAGACAGATTCTGTTTTTACCTAGTATACTGAAGATGAACCCGAATCTGGTGCATTCTGCCAGTCCGGGGCCGGGCAAGAACAACACTTGTCCTTCCATTACTGCTTAACTTCTTAAAGACAGTTTTGCACTCTTTTCCGTCCTTAGACACCTTGCACACTCCAATCTTGTAGCTGACGACTTCAATCGGCTCCGAGCATTCGATCTCCTCACTATTCGTGTCATAAAACAAGCCAAAAACATTCATTAAATTGATGGCCGTGGATTATTGAAAAACATATTTTCTTCGACAGCTGCCTCAATTACACTGTTTCTGTCATATTTTCCCCGAACAACAGGCGGCCATTAAGATATAAACAAGTTTCCTGCCAATTGCCATCAATTTTAAATAAAGAAATATGTTAGACTGATAGCATCATCATCATCTATGTATAACTTTCTCCATACAAGTTTAATACGGATATTTTGCTTCGACAATTATGATGAATGGACCGAGTGAAAAACAAGGGGAACGTGAAAGCACTAATTTATTTTGGCTGGGCAAGCAACTATACTAAATTTAATTTTGTATGACGGCTTCAGTCCACTTCCAATATGTTTTATGACCAAAACTTTTTCTCATCTTGGGTAAAATATTGTTACAATGGTTGATCGTGAATGTCTTACTCTGGAAAAGTGCCCTCCACCCGGCACACGTACTCCTTTTGCACTAGGCGATTACGGATTTGCTGCTCCATTTCCCTGGCTTTCTTCGGACTCCGACCAAAGAGTAAGAGACCGGATGTAAGACGATCAAGACGATGTATCGTTCGCAAGTTTTTCAGCTGGTGCTCTTTTGCCAGGATAAAGACCACAGTATTGTGCCGGTAGCGACCACATGGATGAACCTGTACAGGAATGAAAATCCCCAACAAGAGAAGAACAAATATAATATGACATGATAGATGGGAAATATGAAAATCATGTCACTACATAGAGAAAATACAAAAATATACTAAACTTATATATGAAGCGCACCGCACAAAACAGCAACAAAATTAATAGCGTATAAATATTATATAGGCACTACAAAAGTTTTAATCGTAAATTTTATGTTTTCTTGTGTATCATCTAGATTACCATGGTTATTCCTATAAAAACAATTAATTATTTACAAGCAGAGCACATTTCGCGTCGGTTTCCCTACTGCGGTTAGCTTAATTTCTATCCGAGCGTAAACCATAGTGACGGTTTTTACGTATTCCTCGCGAAAATCATTAGGTCATGTTTATTTTAGTCAGGACCAGTGTTCGGTTTTTATATTTCTTGCTTGACAACAGGCAACATAATAACTTGAGAGGACATACATACTTGACAAACCATGAATACAACTGTCGCAGGACTTGACATAACGCAGAAAACGACTCATTTTAATTACAATTTGAGCAATTAAAATGGTCTCTTATGAAATTCAAATAGAAAGAGGTTGGATAGACAACGCCTACAAAGCGTCACTTCTCTAGTAGACACTTAATCAATCAGAAACATTTGTTCTGTTTTCCCTATCGCTACACAAAAAGAAATTCATGCGTTCGCATTCCAAACACAAAACAGCACTTTTGCAGTTTATGCCTACGCTTCAAGATTGAGACGGTGATGGATAAGAATGTGTGCAGAATAGTGCCTTTTCTAAGAAAATGAAACATGTCATGTGTCGTGTCTCTACCAATGGGACATCTTCTATTTTTACAATAAAAAACTAGATATGTAGAATTTTTTAATCTAAATATCCAAAGAGTTTTATGTTAATGTCTGAAAAAATACTCAAATGAACAAAAGTTTGTGTCAAACTGTATGAAAAAGTACTAAAAGTAAGAGCGGTTGTATGAAACCTCATCGATTTGCAATGCTTTTCTAAACGACGGCTCACTTGACAATTTATTTTCCTTCCTGTCAAAATCTAGACAGAGACTCAGTTACTACAAGAGTCTATGCCAATCACGGGCACACAGATGTGAAAGTAGTGATCACCATCATCAGCATCTTCGTCATTATCATGGAAAACAGACAAAAGAGGAAATTTGATTAGCACGACAAGTGGAAATTCCACAGCAGTATACCAGGGAAAGTTTGCGAAATAGGAAAATGAGAAAATTTATTAAAGAGAGGACAAATTGAATGGATTTCTGGAATGCTCAGATTGGAAAATTGGAAAAGCGTGTCTCCTTTTCTGTCATAATTTTCCTACCATTACTACCAGAACCCATTGACAAAATGTTCTATTCAAGTTGGCAGGCGGAGAAGCATATTTTATATGCCTCATTTCATCCTGTCCATAACCGGAAATAACATATCTTTCTATATTTATTACTGACACTCCTTCTTGATTCCAAATAGAAAAGGAAGAACTGTAAAATTTGTCGATCAAAATAATTCCCGTTTTGCATTGGTTTCCCCATTAACAGCATCTGCAATCCAGACATTGTTTGTAATAATTGCTTCCAGTTACCAGTCTGTCCTTATTTTGAATTGGGGCAAATTGATACATAATACGGAAGGATACTTTGGAGAGGGTAGAAGCAATTCACTCCACAATAGTTTGCTACACATAAATTTGTCGGAAGAAATATAATTGTAAAATAACAATGAATCACGGTTCAATAGTTTTGGACAAATTGGACCATCAAATATAAGGTTGAAGGTGTGGTTGTGGTCACTTCAAAGGGACAGAAAACTTAACAACCTTGTCTAAACTCCTTTCCCAAAGTGACAAAATGGTATACAATCAGGGTAAAAGGGCAATAAAAAAGTTTTCTCTACAGATTTGACAATCTATGAAATATATCTTTTCTGCCAAATGGTTTGTACCGGAATGGAGCCTGGCTTATCCAACACCACCAAGTCTTGGTCAATATACAGTATCTCGATGGATTTCGCCAAAACTGGAGTCTCATGTCTATTAAGCAATAACAATAACACAAAAATCATTTATATGCATATAAACAATTCATTTAAAATTACGTAATTCATTTCGATTCTTTGACGATTTCAATTTTAGCTCACTTTGCCGGAATACATCTTCATAATGAAGAGTAATCACTGGCTACTTAATTCCCAACTATTCTACTGGATTTGATTTGATGAGCTCCATACAGGATACGTAAGAAAGTGTCAACACCTCTATCAGATAACATCGATTTCAATTGGAGTGTCAACTTGGCAATTACAATGTTTGCGGAAGCACTCATATTAACTTTCACTTTACTATGCACGTATGGCTCTTGCAGTACTTTCACTGGAGTACTTTTTCCATAGTTGCACTTTACCTGCATGATAGCGGCATGAGATGTGTTCAAAAGGTACACATTCAAGTAACAGTTTTACATATCTGGTAACGCCAAGAGAAAAGGTTGCAAAACGGGACAGTTACAAAAAGTTGCTATGTAAACATGACCATGATTCTGTTTTCAGGAATGCATAAGTCAACACATGGGAATGATTTTGCAAAATCCAAAAAGCGTTTTTAAGCGGAATTGAACGAGAATTTTTGTTTTTACACAGTTTAAATGGATAAGCAAGCAACTAGGCAAAGCGCGCACACATTGATAATATATGGAGAATCAAATTTCTTCCATTGTTAAACTACACTAGAGATATAGACGTGGTAAAATAAATGTATTTAATGTATGGTATCTAAGTTATTTCAGTTAGTGTATTACATTTTATGTTTGTTAACTATTTGTGTTGCTATAACAGGCTGATTGAAATAGTTTGAATAAAACTTACAGGAATTGATGCAGGTTTATTGACCACAACGAGGTCCTCGTCCATGTGAACAACCTCAATAGGGTCAGAGGTCACGGGTACTTCGTGCCTATTAATATTTAAGTTTGATTGCTTATGTCATATGTATGTTTGTAAATAAAATATGTAAATGATGTAGAGAAAGTTTTAAATACGAGAAGAGTAAAAAATGTACTAGAAAGTTGTTGACACAATTTGAAGTTTTCTAGCTTCGTTAAGAATAATTTAAGAGTATTAGTGATAGAAATACGGTTTTCAAATGGAAGTTGCAACAAACGCAATTTTTGAATCCAACATATATGGGTGAATGGGCATTGAGGAAGAAGGAAATTCAACATAGTATACATATATAACACAACCAAATACAACAATCGTTACAGATGAGTATCACAGTAACATTCAATTACAAAACATTTTCAATAGTGCATACTCCAATGAATTTACTTCTATTTACAATCTATTTTTATTTAAAAATCGGCAACATTACTGAATAGATTTATGACATGATGATGAGATGACATGCAGTGCTCAGCGTTATATTTAACTCATTAATTTTTTTTTGGAAATCGAAAAGTAACTTATCATCATCATCCGCCAACAAGCGAAAACTAAAAAGTTTCTAGTGAAGAAAAATGTTATATATTTCTGGATTACGATTTAAATTGAAAATACATAGAAATAGCCATTTACATGACGCATTTTACGGTTCATTTAGAGTGATGATATTTAAAATGTAATCCAGCTGCGGATAGTGATTTGTGGGCGTTTTAAAACCAAAAAGGAAAGCATGTCATGTTCAAGAAGGAAGCAAAAACTTATACACTTACTACACGTGTATGCTGAACTTACACTGTATAATATTATACTACGGCCCTGCTTTCAGCGATTGAGGAAAGTTAGTGTAACTATATGACACTCTCCGTTGAGACTCCATTCATTAATTAAATTTCGCAAACAAGAATCAAGTTCCGGTCTCGTAGCAAAAATGATTATATATTATAATAACTGATAAGCAGAAGTTAAAAAACATGTAAGAAGAGAAAATGGAAAACATCAAACAGGAAATGGACCTGCTGATATACACAATGTCATACTGTCGTGCACTCTGAGATAATTTCTACTTGCTTCCACGATTTTCTCGGTTTCATTCTTTGGTGGCCGTTGTGGTTGCTTGTTCTAAGAAAGTCGAGTTAATGGAGCAGAACGCATAATGGGACACAATACAAGACATCAAAAAACAAACTCGGGGCAACATCATGCGGAAAAAGCTTTAGGAAATTGACTTATCAGTGCTGACTAATT
The DNA here is from genome assembly GCA_036561885.1 of Salina celebensis. Classification (NCBI taxonomy): domain Eukaryota; kingdom Metazoa; phylum Arthropoda; class Collembola; order Entomobryomorpha; family Paronellidae; genus Salina; species Salina celebensis. Next base: position 7,244 of record JAAXOA010002480.1, on the reverse strand, counting down.
TACTATTTACCTCGCACAATCAACACCATAAAACCCATTTTCTCGTGCTATGATCATGATTAACGCATTATTTAGTTTCGGTGGAAAGCGCTCAGTGAGAAACGCAAATGATAACAATTTATGGGCTAACGAATGACTTGGAATAAATCTTGGTGATACCTGTCATTCTTTTTCAAACTAGCAGTTGTCTAAACATTTCTAAAATTGTCAACTGTATTTCTAACTCAATGTCAGATTGTGGGGACGCCTGCATTTACCGATTTTATTTTAACTTGGATTCTGATATTGACATGATTTCCCCGTAACGGCCTAGTCTGTTTGCATACATGACTTATTTTAATGATAACCCTCCTTACCAATTGGACTCCCAAGGCTTTTTAACAGAATTTCAGTTGCCTCCACAAATAAAAGTACAAAAGCGTATCGCGTGTAGGCTACGCATTAGTCTCAACGAAACGGTTTCAGTATCACAAAAAAATCTTTTTAAAAGGCATAATGGAACGATGATTTTTTTCTCCACGCCCATAAAACTTAACGCATGAGAGGATTTGAAAAATGGACTATTACATCATCCGAAATACGACTTCATTACATTTTTAAAAATCACTTAATATAGTGTTATCACTTTGAAGGAAATCGAAAATAATTTTTCTCCAAGTCATTAACAGTCCTATAAAATTTAATGATTCCGCAAACTACTAAAGGAAAGGAGCCAACAGCGTTTCAACCAAAAACCAGGATACACTACAAACACGTACAATTTTTGGAAAGCAAAGATCTTTTTCTTCGTAGATCATCAAACTTGCAAAACTACCTACACAAATGCTACGCTACAATAGATACAAATTAGAATTACATTAGAACGCAGGAGGATTTTCACTTACGTGAATTATATACATACACACTACAGAATAAAATGGCTATAAGAACTGAAATCAAAATAATTCATTAGAAAATGTTAGTTTCCATGAGTGCAATTTACGGATACACATACTGTGAATTAGATTCCCGTTAAGCAAGTGCTAGACTATAATATTTTTGGTGCTTTCATATACTAACTTCCATTTCCATTCTATTTTGAGCCACATTCACCCAACATTTTTCTTCTTTCACTTTTGCTCCGCCGTTATACACGTGATGTACAACTCTGTACATGATTTCTTGAAGTATCAATGATTAAGTATTAACTAAATAGGAGAATTTTTTATTTCAAAAGGAAAGTCAATGTAGGAAACAGAAAGTTTAGGAAGACATCCTTAGAAATTGTTTTTACACAGACAAACAAAAAATGTACTAATAAGGAAAGTAAAGAAGAAGAAATTATTAATATTATAAAATGCTTTCGTTGGATTTTGTTTCATTTTTTGTTTGGTATTACCTATGAACAATGTTAGCAAGCAGGTCATTATGCTTTAGTCGATAGTCCGTGTCGACTTTCGTGTAGTTGACCGTCAGTGTACCGCTCTTGATACACCGCTCCTGCATAATCATACAAATAACAACAACAAATTCAGTAGTACAAACAACATAAAACAAAGAAAGAAAGAAAAAATAAATAAATTGTGAAATATAATATTTTGTCTAAATATAAAAAAATATCATCGTATACATAACGAGAATTATTAATTGTAGAGAATTTTTAGAAGGTACAAGTAAATGCTTCTTTATAGGGTGTAGAACTTATGTATATATTATGTATATAGACATGATTATGCATGATCATATTGATTATCCATTTTAATGACATGAATCAACATTTATAAAAAGGATAAAGGATACATAACACTGTTAAGAAACTGTGTAAACTGCAAATACTAACCACAAATACGAGGTGTTCTTTGTTTCCATGATGCATCCTTTTAAACTAATAGACAAGAAAGCGTGAATGTGCAGTGTTTATAAAAAAAACTCTTCCCATGTGAAGTATTAAAATAATTGAAAATTAGTTTGTAATCGATGCCTATAGATTTTTTTGAGTATAGGTTTTAGTGAAATGGGGCTTTCATACAAACTGTGACAATGTATTGACGGGAAACGGCTTAATTACAACGTATATAGAAAGTCGCTACATCACAGTAAAATACATTAATCATTATGACTCTTCATTTTCATTGGACACAAAAAATAATGACTATTTTGGAAGGATGTGAAACTGCTGAAAAAACAGTAATGCGAAATAAGACGTTTCATCGCTTACGGTGATACGTATGAAATAGATAATCAATCAAAATTAATAATACTGTGGATTTAGGATGCGAACACGAAAAAGAAACGAAGTGTCTTCAATTGTAGGTTTACTCATTTATATCTTCATTGTCCTTCTAATTGTTTGTTTGTGCAGAAAATGACTGTCAAATTGTCATTCGGTTCTATGTATAACCTGTAATTAATAACTTTAAACGAAACGAAGCAACTGTCAGTCAACCCTTTAAAACAAAAGCTTGGAAAGCTACTGTGCTACTATTAAAAGACATTCATTTGAAGTACTGCATGAATAAATACAATGCTTTCAAATACCAAAATTCGTTGTCATTAGTTCCGCTAATAATACTTCTAAAAAGTATATATAATGGCTAGCTATAGACTTGCATGACAACCAAAATGGTTACACATATAGGCACAGAATGGATAGGCACACCTGGACTTAGAGCAAGTCACGGGAAGATTTTCTAATAAATTCCTATAATTCGTGTGTACATGAATAAGGCGTTCCACAAAACTTTTTTCACATTCAAATAGGCAATCATCCTATGATTTGATACCCTTCATTTAACGGTTCATTGGCATTAACATGTTTACAAGTGGCAATCAATATTTTTACCCAATATGTCCCTAATCTCAAATTTATCTCTTCTTCCATCTTTCAACTGCTCAGTATCAAATGAATTTTCCCCAAGCACATGAAAATGATTAAACTCGCTAATGCAGAATTGTCAACATCCTGGATTGTTAATGGCAGATTATGGATAATTTCCTTTGAAACAAAGCAACCATCCATTTCGACCAAATATACGCACACGCCAGAGCGTCCAGCCTTTATGTTCTACGTATATTATGAGTTTTGTATTGACCCGTTATAGTAGAAAACATATACTTACGTATAATTTATATACAATAGATGAGTAGTAGTCCCTAGTATTACTAAGTGAGCCCATCAACCAAAAAAACTACTACGCAACACTTGAATATGTCCTTTTACGAATAAATTTATAAGCCATTATTCTCTCCATCAGTCCATCAATAGATCTTAATACTTATTTCGTACATGACATGCATTGTGTATGCAGACACTAAGCATACAATCATAGTCCATCATGATGTATTACTCAATGCGTACTGCACAGGACATACCATCGCAGTGAAGGGAAAATGGACTTTTTATAGCGAACCTCATTTTTTAAAGCTTCCTAGTTACATCCTATTCCATTTATTAAAACAAAGCAGTCAAGAAGACTTTTCCTGTCAAGTCAAACATGGGATAGGGCTTAATGATGATGTATGATTCTCCCTCATTCTCAACAACTCTGTTTTTTGTGGAACAATCTATATAAAAGTTCTATTCCCTTTTTTATCGGATGAATGCAAGCACTACTTAACCCTAAATTTCTCGTATCTTTTCATACTAAGAGCAACCCAGAATGTATTTAAGTCTTGACATAATAATATCCTTATTATAAACATGACAAAGGTTCTGATTTAATCCTTTTTTACTCGAATCCTCTGCCATTCACGTTCGCACGACCCCGACCCGCTGCGTGAGTCGGTTGCTACGAAAGGATTTTGTTAAGAGTTCAATGAAGTCCTCTTGAAATGTTTAACTTCAGGATTTTTTTGTCAGATTGTAGTATTTTTTTCATTCTGAGTATAATGAATTTCTATCAAGAAGACCACTCTGGAACATGTGCCTTTTATGTTTTGAATTTTCATCTTTTGAAAGCATTTCTTGACGCATATTTAAAATCAAGCAATTCTTTTATATGTATGCATATAGTAGTTCCTTTCGTAAAGCTGCACTTTTCAAGTGAAAGCATAGCGATTTCAAAATGGTTTGTAAAATAACCTAAAGAGAAGACGCAATCAGAAGAAATGTGGGAAGTGTTACTGTCAGGTTCCATGTCAAATGATGTACAGGGAAAATGGAATTACGGCTTATTTCTGAAAATCAGTAATTGCTGAATTTTTACAAACAAAAAGATTACGAACAAACAAGCCTTTCTTTTTGCAAGAAACATTTTCAAGCGAATATACTCAATGACAATTCCCAAAAATAACTTGAACCCCTTCCTGGTTGTAATATATTTTCAACGCTCCATTTGTCAATTGCACAACATCTCACGGAAAGCCTGATAATGGTTTTGCGTTGTATGTTGTACTACTTGTAATTGAGCATGGGGAAAACTCAGAAACGCAACAACTCATATTGTACAGTTTTCTAATTATACCTAGAACAGTTTTAATAAGAAAACTAAGTCTAAAAATACTACTACGCTGCAAATAACCTGTGCTTAATTATTGGAAGAATTTAAGTAAAATGGCGAATCCTGACAAACTAAAAGGAACAGTCAACTAAACAATCTAACATGATGTTATTAGGATTGAAAAAGAGTATTAAACCACAACTGACAAGTATTTCAAGGGTGTTTACTATTCCCTACCGGTGCGTATCTACATGCTAGAAAACACAGATTTTAGTTTATCAGTCAGAGTGAAAATAGCGTGAAAGTGAAATATTTTGAGTAATTAACAGTGAACAAACAGACATGCTGACAGTCAAGACAAAACACTGGCTCTTTTGCATGTCTCTTGACTACTTTACTTTTCTCACGTGCTCTGCACTTGCACTAACATAAAAACGGTGCATCATGTTTTAATGACTCGTTGTTGTCTTTCACTACGGCTCATCACAAACGACCAAGAGATAAAAATACATACAAACCAGTTTTGATATCTGGAGTATGTGTGGTAGAAGGTAACAGACAGTACTAGTCTTGCAACAAAACCAACAAGTTAAAAGGACAATGAGATATGTGGAAATGTGGATTGAAGAGTGGCAGATAACATTTTGTTAGAATTCCTTCATCATATTAGCCTATAAAACGTCAACCAAATATAAACAATATAATTACCAAATGCAAAAGCTGTACTTACGTATTCTTCTACAGGATGCGCTCGGAATTCTTTGGCAAACACATCAAGAATTTTCTCCCCCACCCAACGGCCCTTGGTGTAACGTGGTAAATGTAAAGTAATACGGATAAACTTTCCGAAGACCTGTATTAAAAACAAACAAAAATAGAGGCAATTACAACTTTTCTTGACACTTATGACAGTTTTCACAAGGCATTGAATAGAGAAAACTAATATATTATTCAGACTGGTGCCATTTTATGTAACATATCACGAAGCCATCTCGGAAAGGCTTTTAGAAATTATTATGTTTTGATTTTAGTTGGAGAACATTTTTACTCATTTACTAAATGCTAAGTTAAATCTGTTTTTGCTATGACGGGGACAGTCTCCTCATTAGAATGTTGCTACACATATTACCCCTGTTCTCTAAACAAAATCGCTGGAACGCTAAAATTATTTTTAAGTTGTTGGTGCCATTATCATCATTAATAAATAGTTGGTTATATGTAACAATAATTGTGTGAGGGCAGCTCCTAAATTAACTACCAACTTTTCCGTTTCACAGCCTTTTCCTGCAATTCTGTAACTTTTAAGTTGATATTAAATGTTAAACTCTTCCATTTTCTTACTATTATATTTTTTGCTAGAATTATAAAGCTACTAACTTATCTAATACTGTCTTAAATTTGACACTTTGCCAAGATTCGTTCGTTTCTTTTATTTCACGATTAGAGCTGTCGTTCTCTTATGCTAGGAAAGCTCGCAAAAGCCAATGAAAAGCCTATTTTCTTTTATTTTTCAAAAATGATTCTCTACTAGCAAAAGTAAACCAATCATTGTGATTTCACGTAGAAATGTCTTACTTGTCAGCTACAATTTTAAAAGGCGAATTATGCACGTCTGCCCCTTGCGGAAGCTCCCATTTACGTACAACCTCGGAGAGTAAGTCATGCTCGAAATAAGACAACTAGAAAGTTTATCGTTATTTAATATTTTTTCGCATAAAAAAGTCCAAGGAGAGTAACAAAAGACGAAGTCTAGAAGCGCAAAAATGCCACCAGAGCATCACAGTGTAACTGTAATGTAATACGGGTGATGACGACGAAAGGGTGAAGTAGAGACCACAAGTCATTTCATCGTATAAAAGAAAAGAGTTTTTTTGGATCTCAAGAGAACAGGAGAAAAAATGAAACCATCCATGCCATGCCGTCAGCATGTCTTTTAGAATTAGTATGCTCAACTTGGCATACGCACAAAACGTGTTCCTCCCCTTGTTGTTTTTAAACAACATCTCCTTGTCCAATAATATATTTTTCTCCCACTTACCACCACTACCACATACAAAAAAATCACAACTATACTAGCATAAATTCAATTTAACTTTACTACTACATATGTGCACACACAGAAATAAACACTTGAGCGTATGCATACATCCTTTCTTATTATTTCGTTATCACTGCGCGCTTCTATTATACCATACAATCATAAATTCCCTTTGGCATTTTCTTTAACTTTCTCTCTTTCAAGAGACATCTTCACTACAATAGCATCTTCATCGGTTGCACAAAAAATTGGATGGATACCTAAACAAGACCTGCTTTTACATTAAATTACTACAAAAACATCTTTTATGTAGTGACATTGTTCGCTGTAAGAGCTTTTACTGATGCATGCATTGACTTGGCCATATTCAAGATTTTTAGGACAGTTTCTTGGTAAGGGTAAGAGATATGGAATCCCGATTGTCCTTTATTTACTCAAGCACCACTGCTGGAATGATGAACTCTACTGAGGATTAAACTGAGAAGATTATACTTCCGAGTTGAAAATGTAATCAGAGTGAAAAATGATAAAACCAAACAAATGAAAAGTGACAAACGAAATATATTCGAAAATTTCACATTACGCATTACCATCATCAGTGGGAAAATGTAAAAAAGAAAATAAGCTTTTTTTCTCACTTGACATTTCATAAAATGCTTTGGGTTTTGGGCCTAGTGGGAAAAGCCATTGGCTCGTTGGGTTAATTTTAAATGAGAGATGATGCAAAACGTGTCGACTTTATCCTTCCGCCTTTGCCAAAAGTGTTCGTTTATGGACATGTCAACAAT
>JAAXOA010002479.1:0-13145 GCA_036561885.1 Salina celebensis | reverse complement strand
AAACGAGCATAATGCTGACATCATCTTTTTTCGCGATGGACTGCTTTCATATCGAGTGAATAAAGTACACCAAAAATTTTATAATTTTGGTCTCGCAATTTACGAGTCCCTGCATGGTTGCTTTAAATCACAGGCCCAAATATTGCAATGCCGTGTTTGTTAAGCGCAAAAGTTTTCACTAACGATATGTTATTCAGTATTATTCTACTCGTCTGAACTGCATACTTAAGTCTTATCAACTTGTTACACACTTATCTGATGAATGTAGGCGAGGACACCTTGTTTCTTGACGACGTCAGACAAGTATATTATTCTAAATATAAAGGGTGATGAACACACAATCGGTGAAAGTGAAAATGATGTTTCTGCTACATCAGCAGAAACAAGAATTTCCATGACATCCATTCAAGATGTGTTTGAGTTTAGGAAAGTTTCGAACAAAAGGATTTGTTTAAAGAATTTTACTTGCAAATTTTGTAAGTACCCCGCCAGAAAAAAAGTTTCATGTGGAACAAAAGAGGCGAAAAAATGCAAGATAGAGAAAAGTGCCTACAATCAGGGTGTGGATGAAACAGATTAGTGACATTTTTTATGAGACATTGATTGCACAACTAATGTATTAAACATTGTTTTACATACCCAACGAAAAAAACCTTGTTTAAAGACAGACACGGTGCATATATTTGGAGTTTCGTTAGTTGAGGCCTTCGCAAAAAGTAAACAAACCCAAAACCGTGAACCAATCACTTGCCATGCGTGCTTTACATTTTTGTTGTCAAAAGCACAAAATTGCGTTTTTAGTTTACATTACATTCAACATTACATCTTGGGCTTCCATAGTTGATACTCCCAATTTTTCTTAAAAGACTAAATATTTATTCAAGTCGTCAGTTTCCTTCGACGAATAGAAAGTCATACTTACTTTGAAAGGCATATGTAGTGAATACTGAATACTGTTCTTTATTGTCTTTCCAAAATTGTGCTATTATAAACCTACATCTACATTTATAAAGTTAGTAACTGTAGCTTCATCGCTCTTCCAGGATCGGAACTCTGTTGACACTATCGCTGGAATGGAACGCATTCTATGAACCATCTGTAGGTCCCTAAAATGCCTTGACATTCTCAAACACCTGGAATATGTATTCCAGTCTGGAATGCTCTTCAGAATGTAACGAAGAAAAGCTCATCCTAGAAATTCCATTCCATCATCAATGAGCTTTATGCCATTTCCCGTGAAAAACTTGTCGCGCACAATAATTTACACACACTCTTGCTTTCTTCGCACTTCCGTTTCATTCTAACTTTCTCCTTCCATGTATACAAATGATTAGTAAACCGTCGTGGAAAAACACAAGAAGGGTTTTTATAAAACATTACTACTCAGCTTGCATTCGTTTTCCCCGGATCGTTTTCAAGTGCTCGGATGGAATTTCCCCAAACCACATAAAACACAAACGGATTGCATTCATACACATCACCAACCATCGATTCTGTTATCTGACACCAAAGGAAAAAAACAATTTCTCGGGTCTCTTTATCAAAGAATAAAAAAACATTTTTCACTGAACTGCGTCTTTTCAAGAGCACCAGCGAAAAGTATCAACCGCTTTTGTTTGAATTCATAAGAAGCAAAGCCTAGTAAGTGGAAACTGAGAATGTGGTGATCTATTTTTGCTCAACATGTTTAATCTGACATACTCACAGATAATCTCAAGAAGATTGTTGATAACAAGCAAAACTTTATTGTGTATATCTTCTTATAGCTAAACATTTACTTATGCTCATGTCGACACAGCTTTTTAATACATTTCAGGTCTAAAAAAGAGATTGATTTTTGTGCTTGTGTAACAGGAATAAACATGTTGACGATGGAATTGAAAAACATCCTCGCTTTTTCAACCCTTTTAATCTGCACTACAAAATTCACATACGCAAAAAATCCTCTAACACAAAAATGTTTGGTATGATAAATACAAGTTAATATTTGTCAGCTTGTATGTATTTTGTTTTTCAAGTGTTTGAAACTATTCTGCTGGAATGTATTTTTGAATGAAACGAGTCCCTACTTTTAGAAATAAATGTCAACTGTCAGCCATCAACCTTTACTGTATTGGTGGCAGTAAAGAAACGGGAAATGAAATGAATTCGTGTTATTCCATCCAGTAAAATGGTGTAAATCGGAGCTGTGTCATTTTTGGAATACAAACAAAATGGTGCCGTTTATACTGCTGCTTGTGCGAATTTCTCCTTAGATTGACTTGTAATGTAATAACAAGATTTAATGTAGGCATTTTTTTGCATTTTCTCCCCGTTCTGCATCCATCTTGTGTGAGACTGAGTAGAATTTTTTTTATGCCAGAACACCCCTGTCATTGTCACTTTGCCTTTTTTCTCTATTGCGATAGAAACTAGCATAATATTTTATTTATTATTTACGTCCTATTTTATTACCAACAATTTCTCCTTTCTCAAGGAAATGAGATGACCTCTATACAATTTTGTCACTTTGCCTTTTTTTCTCTATTGCGATAGAAACTAGCATAATATTTTATTTATTATTTACGTCCTATTTTATTACCAACAATTTCTCCTTTCTCAAGGAAATGAGATGACCTCTATACACTATATTTTCTAAGCAACACAAAAAAAATCCATGTACATGTGTTCTACTAAATCACAAGTTAAAATAGACTGAATCTGTTATGCGAATAACCGTTCGTTTCACTCCCATAAAAACTCTATCCGTTAAAAACTACAAAAAAAATAAAGATTTTCGTAAAAGATAATGGTACTCGGGCACAAGCGTTCCCGTAAATTTTTACAACGTCCATTTTAAAAAATCTTACGTCTCAATTTAGAGGCAAAGCTTTTTTGGCAAAGACTTTTTTTGGTAAATAAATCCGTTTTTTTCTCTTTCTGTAAGAGTACTTGCGAATTGCGAGGAAGTTTTAGGTGAAAAGGTTTAAGATATTTATCACGCAGCAATAATTATGCGTTTGACACGACTAGCTCATTAGCATTTGAGCGAAATTCTATTCTAAAGCATACAAGTACCGATTAGTTCCAATTAATAAAAAAACGGGAGTCACAGTTGAAAACGAGTTTTTGATTAAAAGCCAGATTTCTCTGGATGCAGTATAACAGAGTTAGACAATGCGGAGAACACATTCATTGAAAGAAAAACGGAAGAAACGGGAAAGAAATGAAGATTAAGAACATTCTGAAAAGTACTAAAATGGGGCAAATTTATGGAGTGAAAGTGACTTTAAACGTTTTGCATGTTTAAAAATATTCACATATATATTATTGAGTTGACATTCTGTCGTCGTCCCGTTTTCTTCTCCACCCATTTTACCCTGAGCAGCTTTTCCTCTTTTCTGTTTGTGCGCGTCCAAGAACACAGTTGGTGAAACAACTGCAACTTTCCCAGCATATATTTTCTTCCCTTATAAGTCATGTAAATAATGTTATGGTGGTGGTGTGCGTAGTTTACTGTAAAACTTAAACAAGGAGGAAATTGATGACCATTTTAATTCATTTGGGAAAATATATGCTGCTGTTTTGTATTTTACCACTCCTTCCTTTACTCCAACTTTTCTCTAACTTTCTCTTGCTTTTACCCTATTCATGAGTGCCATTACAAATCACAAGCCTTCTTAGTGTTTTAGGATGATCACCAGATCGTCAACTTAATCCTGAAATTGTGTAAGCAACAAGCTTCGTGAATTGTGTATTCATTAAAATAGAACTGAAATGCTGAGCAATGCTGCTCTCGTAGAACAGACAGTTTCACACACAACAAGTTAATTTTCCTTGAAAAATAGTTTGAAGCGGAATTGGCTGTTCCTCACATCTTGCCTCACCACAAAAACATTTGAAATACTAAATAGTTTAACTCTGGCTGCTCAACCAACTTTCATGGACTATTAGTAACAGTAACAGTGTTACTGCTTGAGCTTTGTGTGAATATATGCTCCCAGCATACAAAATATTTTAATGTGACTGTTCACCACTCCAGTGAGTCGAGTTGAACAACCTTTTTTAATCTTGGCTACTCCATCGCACACTTACTCTTTTGTATTTTTAGCCAAAAACCGTAAACAACTAAGTTTTGGAACACTAATGTAGACGGAAACATCAGAGGAAAAAAATATTTGGCTGGATAGATACAGAGAAAGTATTGCAGGTTGTGTGGTTTTTATCATCATCATCGTGATCTCCAGTTGTCTCGCAGTCAAGCAGCTATTGTGTGCTTTTAAGCACACTCTTTTTGTGTTATCTGCTTCCATTTTCAAGGGTCAAAATGATACCATAGCTTCTGTTGCAATTGTATAGGGTTGCAGAGTCCTTCGCCGACTAGAATACATGTGACTATCAGAGCCATAGCCAAAAGCGTGTAAGAAAAATGAAATCTAGCTTTCAGACATTCAGAGTAAATATAAATTCATCTGAAAAAGAACTTATCTTCGAAAATATCCACTTTCATACTTTTCCTATTTGCTTTTTGTGTAAAAAGAACATTTCTGGGGTATGAAGCAAGTTTTATTTTCTCAAGGTTTCAGACTCCATCTCAATTTACACGCGTTTGTAAGTGTGCTTTTCCCAGGCAACAACAATGCACAGCGAGCTTTATTGGCTTACATTTCGCAACGTTATTCCAATTTCTAATCCAGACCAACAAAAGTTGTAAGAAGTCTTTCCAGGGAAGTCTTCAACTGAAGCCTTGAATTTATATGAAAAATGACCTTCAAATATTTACAATTCTCATTCCCTTACTTTCGTCTAGTATGTAGTTACAGTAACTAACAAAGATTTCCATTTCTGCCTCGTGATATGTAGGCAACGCAAAAAGCGTTGTCGTTTCGTCAGCAGCTCTTATCGTATTTTCTAAATTGTCCAAGAGAATTAAATATTCTTCTTCCATACATACTTAGTATGTTCTTTGCGAATTTTTAATGGGTTGCAGGATTTTACAAATGTCTATTTTCTTGAACAATTGATACTCTTATTCTTTTCAGTTCAGGCTTGAATTCGAATTCAAAGAAAGTCAACTCAGCCGTTTTTTTGTCTTCTTCTGTACTTGTAGCTGAACATAGCTTGGACGCAACCTTTAAGCATTTTTATTGCTTTTCTTTTTTCCTCGCCTTTTTATAGTTGTGCAGAGATAGCCATCATGAATACAGATACATTGTGAGATTGCATTGCTTTTTATTTCCTTCCGGTACGAACTCCTTCCAGTGGTCGTCCATACACCCTAAACTTTCTCTTTTTCTTTTTTGCCAATATATTATCTCCGGTTCTTTGCTAAAAGTCGATGTACACAGTATTTTTTGTCGGGTTTTTGTGGACCGAGAAAAAAAGAGAAAAATAGGGATACTAGTATGAAACTGAGGTAGTAAGAACACTGAACTGATTTAAGGAATGTAAAAGCCCAGAGTAAAAAAACTGGGTAACGAGCAAAAAAATAAGTTCCAGCAATGAAGAAATCCTAAACTTATTGCACAATTTTTACCAACTTGTACCCAGACCATTAGTTATCTTACTGCAGGAATAAACTAGTAGACAGTCCAAATATATTATTTACCAGGTGCGTTGCGGATACAGTAGGTCGTACGTTCTTTGCCTGCTTCCTTTGAGCGAGTTTCCGTTTTTTGTGCGAGTCTTACGAATTGATGTACTTGTAATATAATTTGTAAAAATAAACTAAATCTAGATAAATGTAGGAAACAATATCACGATACAGGTTTGCAAGTAACCAAACAATTTGTTTTACCATGAACTTACGCATGTTCCACAGATTGATCTTGATTTCTGCGAATATAACCTCGATTCTGGAAGGTCAATTTTGTTTTAGCGAGTCTCATTTGCTCGTCCAATCGGGCGGTTTATTTAGCAGAGCTATGTGAGGCATGTGGTCCTCTTCACTATTCTCTTGATCCAGAAGACTTAAGTTTTTTTCCCGTAGGCAATCCCCAGGGTTGACAAAGACAGACAAGGAGACTACTGACGTTAAAACTTTAGCCTGGTTGAAATACCCGCTTTGAAATCCAATCCCTTTTATCTGGGCAGTGACAAGTAGGATGTAGCTTCCAACAAAAATGTTGTCGTGTACAAAAGCTTAAAAGGAATGATAAGAGGTGAAACATTCTCTTTTCTGGTTGGAGTGGCAGTTTGAATCTGCCAAAGTTCAGACAATTTTAAACATGTCCAGATTTATCTCTGATATTTAAAGGAATTATCTTCATGCAATTTTAGGCTATCCAAGACATTTAAATAAGTTATTAAACACTCCTGACTATATGACCTAAAAATGTGCTCATGGCTAAAACCATGTGGTCAACTTCTAACGGCTAAATGCCATGAACCGGTCCGAATTTTTTATAGTAGTCACGTAATGGTGAAAGTAGTGGTATGGGGCAAAGTGCCAAAAGCCATCTAAAACAATACATCAGTTGGTACGGACAAAATTCTATTTGACAATCCAACTGCCATTATAATTTCACCGTTGCCAATTTGAACATAAACATAACCATTGAATTGGTTGGTGCCAACTTTTGCCGTTGACTTAAAAAAATATCTGGTAGCATTCGCCACGTCAGAAATATATTAATCCTCTCAGGGCATCTGTGTCCATACGCATATAACAGTAACCTTTTTGACCCGTTCTTTGTGTCTCCTTCTAGTGATGGAATTCGACAGATCCAACATTGCAAAAAACCTCTCAACTCTAAACCCTTCGCGGTCATTTCACTAAAATAACTGATTAGTACAAACTGTAAGTGAAAGCGGATCAACAATTCGGCCAAACCGGGCCACGTTGATGATAACAAAACATTTGTTGTGATTTTTCCAATGTTCTTCCTGGAAGCCAAGGGTATTTGACCGAATTAGAGAAAACGATTTCATAATATGCCAGTACGTTGCGTTTGTTTTCGTAACCGATATCTAAAAGTGAAACTTGAAATGATGTGACAAGAGTTGAAGAGATATCAACAAACAAACGTTCTATGTATAGATAGTCCAAATTCATTTTTTTGTACCAAACACTATTCTACGAATCCTTCTTCTGTATAGTCAATGGTACTCGAGAGAGAAAGAGAGGTTGCAATAATTTTTATTCCACGTGCAGAGATTTCACCGCATTGGCATTCCTTAAAGGAGTATCAGGACTAGTACACTCATTCAAACTCTTGCAAAATGATTTTGACCACTTGGGTAAACAAAAAACGATCGAAGTAGCGAAAAGGGTCTTTATATACAGCGTGGTTTCTTGCCAGTTGTCCATTTCGCTGTACTATTAATCATATTAAACTCAGGGGAACTTAAATTGCTTCTCTATTGGAACTTCTTTACTCACATTGCATGAGCAGAGTCAGGAATCATTGCCGATTTCATCACCTATGCTGTCCTACCGTTTACACCCGAAGACAATGAAAATATAAAGTTTGTTTAGCATACAAAGCAAGAAGGCTCACATTATACAAAAGTTATTAAAATTTCAACGGTTATGTAAACCAGGAGCCCTCATGTTGTGTACCTATTGACAATTCAATCTCAGCTCCTTACAAAGCAGATTTTCCTCCAGGTCAACATCATTTCATTTTGTAATATAACTTCTTGGCGCGTGTGTTTGCTGTCTACGTTAAACAATCTACGGTACATAATACACAGTTTTTATCTGCATGTTTTCCAGATACACATCATAGTAGCATCTGCACTGGTTCTCATTCCTTGACTCCATACTTTGTAAACAAGAACATTCAACAGATTCCTTTGCAAACCAAATATTTATATCCCTTGGCTGTACATTAGGAGAAAGCACAAACAGTGGTTCCGATTTAGGTAGACGCGAAAGGGCCGGAAAAAAATCTGATCAATATTTATAGTGCTTGATGCGAGAGTGTAAAAGCAGATCGTTGCTCATTCCCCTTCTCATGGAATAACATAAGTTATGCATCTACACACACAAGGTATATTAAATTAGTGATACTTCTCGGATCTCTCTGACACATTCAAAATATCACTTCTAGCATGATACACCACCTTCCAAAACTAAGTTGATCCGATTACCGCTATGATAAAATCATTTAGAGCCAAAAAGCGGCAAATAATAGGGTGTGCTTCTGCAAGTGCTCACTTCTTCGCAGCCAAGATGAAAATGTTGTGTTTTCACTACAGAACCTCTTTCCCTGTTTGCTAATATCCGTGAGATAAAGTTCACTTGACTAATCAAACTCTCCTTTTGTAGCAAAATGGGAATTTGAGTGTCCTTGTAAATTCCCGTAGGTTTTCTAGCTTATCCCAGCATTTCTAGCTGGGATGAGGGAAAGTTTTGATAACGGAAGTTGTCAAACTGTCTTTTAGTCAGAGCTCGAGCGGATCACGAACTGTAGAAAAAGTTTGAACGTTTCTGGAATGTTTATTCAAGACGATGACACGTGACATATTCTTGTAGAGTATGCACGAAAATAAAGCTAGATTACAAGGGCCACAATTTCTAGTGAACTATAAAGTGGATACTTTTCTTGGAACGAATTTTTTTACAGCATTTTACGGAATTCTGTTTATCTGCTAGTATTAAATGTGAATCGTGAATCTCAACCATTTATTCAGCAGCCTTTTTTCATTCATCCCAACCTGGCCCTGAACACTTTCCTAGTGAAATTGCTACTTTTACCCGGGTAATATCTTTATTTCGCTGTTAGCCATTCTACGTGTGTCCTTTTTCACATAACGGTGTTATATGCGTGTATTGATGTGTAAAACGTCCGTTGGATTTATACGATCCTTCAGACCAATCTAGAAACCCCAATTTTCTCGCAAAAGTTGCGTTTTTGTACTTATTTCAAAGAAGTTTATGACGCAGCTCACTGGAAAAGATTAAACAGCTTAGTGTTTTTTAAAACCGTGTATCCGTCGTCCCTCTAACATCATAGTCAGATGAGAAATTACAAACATGATCCCTACGCCCCTGGCCATATGTGAGTTACGTGAGAACAAGATGACAAGGAAACGAGGAGAGCTATTATACCACAAGTGTGGAGAATTTCTTTTCACACACACTTACAAGCAGGTTTTCTTTTCTGTTTGGTATAGTACATAACACACTTTTATAAACACACTATATCCAGTGGTCAGGTACATTTTTTCTTTTGATAGCTCTATTTTTCTCACCTTTTTCAACAGTAAAAGTGGGATTTTCCAAATTCCTTTTTAGTACAACGAAATCTCCTCATTTTCAAGCGTCAACTGGGAGTGTTTTCATAAACTGGCCGTGTCGTCACAGCGGTGTCGGTGAAAGCAAGTTTTCTCCTCATTTCAGATTTTCCTCCAAACCATGTTACTTGTCATCGCCGTGGCAATGTCCAACATTGAAATTCGTCACGCTGGTGAAACATATCATTTTTGCCTAGGCTACCTCGGATTCATGCATATGTACAAAAATTTGCATTTATGCAAAACATTTTGTTCCACACATAAAATGTTCAGTCTTATCTTTGCACTTTCCACCATGTTGTCATGCAGTGTTATGTAAAAACTGAATCCTTCAAAGGATACACATTCACTTTTACTCAATTCAACAAGGGAAGGACTTAGGTACGGTAAATTGTATAACATGGAACTGAAAAAACTTACAAAATACATGGGTGTCCATTATGTTTCTTTCGTCGAATGAAAAATACCACTATGCGGACACTATTCCCTAGTCTAAATATTTATTGCGTTCGCTTGGCCTTTGGGAATATCCTGCGTACCAATTTCATACTTTAATAGGGCAGCCCTTTAGGCCTCCCACATGAAAAGTATGAAAAAGTATAAGTGTTTTCTAGCTCTAAAAGGTAGTTCTTGAATACAAAAGGATCCTAAATTCTTTTGCCAGAATTTTGTAACACTCACATAGGTTAGTGTCACCACATACGCCATTTCCAATATACATTCTCAACTTTCCAACTTCATTTTTGCAAGAATTCTACTTCACAAAAGCTTCTCAAGGGTAATAGAAGATACACAAGTGATATCGTATATTTTATAGCAATGGAAAAGTTGGTAAACTGAATTTTAAATATAACCAATTCAATACAGTTACAATTTTAGATCTGGTATTGAACGCTATTAGGTAGTATTCAATGTATCCCACTCGTAACCCGTTTCGCAGAAATTCCTGTGCCTTGATATAAAATCATGGTTTGATTTTTGGCTGCATTCTGCGAATCCACCAAACAGTTTCCTGGTGTTTCAAGTTTCAGGTCTCGCATTGTTTTGGCCATTGAGAACGAACCTGCAAGTGGAAACATTTTTGCTGTCATTAAACCTAATGCCGTTCATATGCAGCGTTCCATTGTTTTCCTATATGCTAAAAGCAGAACGAATAAATTTCGGAATAAGTGTTTCTCTGTAATAAGTTGAAGAAGGGGATACCAAGAAATATACTCGGCAGAGCTTCAATTCGCTCCTGATTTGATTCCTCGTTAATGTCACATGTTTCCTTTTCATTTATGTTCCATGCATGTGTGTCCCCGATTTTACTTTTAAATAAGGCTGACATAATAGAATCTGCATTTTCATAATTTCCTGTTGCGAAACAAAAATCGATGGAGTGTTTTTCGACGGACTAAACTTCTCAGACATAGACATTACTAGTAAACATGCTCCACGTTCCCGTCCTCCCCACATATTTGAGGCAATCATTCCTTCAAGATATTAACGTTTTACATGAAGCCTTGTTACATCCGGTTCAATAGGCACTCCATTCATGCAAACCAGACAAACTGACATGATCGAATCATGTTGTCCCATTTTCAAGAGAATAGCAGCGGTTACATAGGAAAGAAGATTATCTTCTCATTCCTTGGAATAATGACTGTGACAACCACATGCTTTTTTTTCTTTAGGAGCTTTCACCTACTTTTCTCTGAAGGCTATTTTTTGACAACATTACTTTTTATTGAAAGTGGACTCTGGGATTTAATAGCATTTCAAACGAGAAAATATATATCTGCCATTCTTTTCATCTGACGATGATACGTTTCTCTTATGCTTTCTGCGTTTCTCCAGAAAAGTGCAGCTCGTCGTCTCTATGGCTTTTTAAAGTACCTAAGGACTACGTTTTAAGCAACAGAAAAAGAACAACTTCATCAGACCTCCATTCACTGAACAAGTGGATAGACACATTACACATACTTATGTACTTAGAACAGTTTTTTCACCGCATGTTCCTCTCGTTTATTGCAACCAGATAAAGGAGAAAAAATGGGTTGCGAAATCTTAAGCTGATGAAAGCCTTTCCCTTTTCACTAGTCACGTACGTTTTTTTTGCCAAACCAAGCGAAAAGTGAAAGCGTTGCTGACGAGTAGAAAAAACACAATGAGTGACCATGGGATATAGACACATTCCGACCAAAAAAATCAGCAACAAAGAATTCTAGATTGTAAAACGAGAGTTTTCAAGAAAGAGTCATCTTCATCCACACCGAAAACACAGAAGCACAAGGGTTCCTAACAAGTAAAGAGAACTTACTTGCTGTCATCTTTTTGACGTACGTGTAAACAGAGGAATTACCATCTAGAAAGTTGTTCGACTTCAAGTGCAACACGCGCATAGCTGACGTCAAGAAGTTTTTACCCGGTATTCATCATTTTGAAGGGCCAAATGTTTGTTAATTAATCATGTTAACTGGGCACTATTATGAATAGCTTAACAAGACTTATATTATAGGCAATATTTAAAAGTCTTTGTTGTATGGATTGATGATATTTATGTTTTTAGGTATACTTAAAGATCAAATTCCGTTGAAGTATTGACATTGACTTATGTTACGTATAATTTATGATAATATAACATTTCTACTGGCATGACTATGTGCCTTGCCTGATTTCTTCCCTATTGTATGTATGTACGTATTACAAATGCTATAAATACAACAGACAAAACAGAGTTTTATATTGTTAGTATTCCTAGTTGGAAAAGTTGGTTTTTACTTCAGGGAGAGAAGAGAATGCCACCCGTGTGGACAGCAACAGGAAAAAGCAAAAGTATGGTAGCCGACTATTCTTTCTGTTTCCATTCATCTTGTAACAAAAACAAAATGAAAGTAGAGACAAAAAAGGGAGAAAGTAGAATATAATAGAAGGAGAAAGACAAACTCTGGTTGTTGGTGATAATGCGTTGATGGCGATAGTGCACAAAGAGATTGTATTACAGATAGATACATGTGTATAAAACCAGTTTATGTTAAAGAAAGAGACTAATATCTTTAAAAGCTAACAAACCATATGCTCAAGATTTTTTTCTTCTGACGGGCTGTTTTGTAGTTACTAAGTTTAGTTTGTATGTTGCCACTACTTTTCTTTGTAATGCAGCATACTACCTTTCGGCATTTTTGCAATATGTGTAAGTAAACAACAATACAGCCAAGGACGTGACACTTGGAAATAATTTTTTGTGTTGTTCCAGGGTGAAAATAAGATGAAATTGTGAGGTGGGACCGCTGCCTGAAATCCCCATGGGATTTTTTTCTGACAACATGATCAAGTTTTCGGGTATGGAAAAAGAACATCAAACACAAAGCGTTTTTGATGTCATCCAAGTTTCGTTGTACCACTATATGGTATACCTTTAAATTACATACATTATATATCCTAGTTCGTTGGATTGGTGGACTTCCTAAACTTTTAGAATTGCTGCAGTTTTATAAATAATATTAATAATTTAATTTATAACTCACAACTTGTACTGTGCTCATTACGTGTTTTCTTTCAGTTCAGCGAACGGTAAAGTGAAAGTTCCAAAAAAATGCAGCACATACGATAAGACATGGCTCCAACATTCAATCTTTTACATATTTTCACATACCTACGAAGATCAATAGGTATTACATTAAATGTCTATCCAAACCTTGTTTTAAACTCAGATTTAAAAAATTCTCTTATATAACTAGCTTCATATAATGTATAATAAAAAGAATTGCAAGTTTTACTTTCTTCGTAAAAGATCACAAGAGTCTTGAAAATAATGATCCTATCTGTCCATTTCCTACAAGCCATGTTTAGACATATGCATCACAGTGTAATTAATTTTCCTGCTGCCAGAAGAAATATCTTCGCAGAAAGTCCGTTTCCGCTTCCTTCGAAAATCCCTCTTG
>JAAXOA010002478.1:0-13146 GCA_036561885.1 Salina celebensis | reverse complement strand
GAATACTTTTTAATTTATTTTTAAACACGTATAAAATAGATGTGTAAAGATAATGCCAAAAAAAGTTTTACTGTAGAGCTATTATTAAGATATTACCATAACGATGCACTGATAAATCGAATGTATGTAATATAATATGTCTGTCATACATCATGAGCTGATTCTGCATTTAACTTTCATACAATTCACAATATTTTATAATGTTGTAATGCATTTTGATTACAACTAAACCGTGACGTGATAGGTACGCTGCTAATTCATTCTGATTGTACTCTCTTACATATTATTTTGACGCGTTAGCTACTTTCTTACAAAACAAAAATTCTTTTTTTTTCAAAAATTGGTCTTCTCTATTTCTATACACAATTCTTCATCGCGTTCTCTATTGTCAGTTTGTGTATCACGATATACAAGAAAAAGTGAGAGTTGCTTAGCCCTTTTATATTGCTGGCGATTCATTCACATCATAACTATAACTCATAGAAAGTAACCATTTTTGCCATAATGTTTACTTAATTTTCTTACAAAATACAATATTTTACCCTGTGGGTGGAGGCCAATCCCGGACAAGTAATCTTGTTTTTATCTCCGCGAAAAAATTAACACAAAAATATGCCTATCAGGGCTACTTTTATGTAGATTATGTGTCTCACAATCAACGTCCTGTTCAGGAGTCCTCAAGAGGAAGCAAAAAGACGGAAAGACTGAATATTACGTCAATCAACATAATATTGTAATTTGCACAAGGTTGTTAACTGAGTTAAAGAAAACTGTAGTAACATTTTATGCATCATCAACTGTGTATACATAGCCGTAAGGCACTTATCATATCGATTACAACTTGCATGCTCCTTTATGTCAATGATTGTAAGTACAACTGGTTTGAAACATAACAGTCTTTAGAAAAAATATGGCTTCTTATGTAGTGTCAATACCTTAGCAGTATAAAAAAAAATGCTACTCATATATTTTAATAGTCTTTTAAAGTTTTATTTTTACTTGCAATTGCACTGGTGACTGGTAGTTAAACGTTTCCGTTAAACTGAACATGTTGAGCATGCACTGTAACAAACTGGTCGCTACATTCGTCCTAGTTTCCAATGTTGGGTTGCGAGAAACGCACCAAATCGTACCTTCTAATCACTGATGTTGTAACCAACAAAAATTATTTCTACCAGCTCAGTGTAACAAAGGCTTTAAGCGTGTGCCCATTCTGCCGATGCAAAAAAAAAACGCTCAATGCGACCAACTTGGATTTTTCCTTATAAAAATGCAACAATACAAAAAATGTTTTGTATATATCCATACAATATATTTTCATAAGTCCTCAGCCCAACTATCCCTTTACTGTCGTACCAAGGACTACAAGGTGAAGAGTAGGATAGCATCTTAATATGGATCACAAAAATTCTTTCTTATACCAACTTGACTCACAATGACAATCTATTTTGTGGCAGTTCTTTTAGGTAATAATAGCAAGCCTGACATTATTACCTTGGGGTAGGATACACTGCATCAACGAAAATATGGTTCAAATAAAGCCTTACAATCCTTTTTTTCTGGTTCAATCTGTACTGTTCACTTTCCATTTTTATTCTATGGTCTGATAAAAACAGCTACAAACTCCAAACAATTCATGCGGTTCGCTGTGGGTTGGTAGATATATATTTTTTATTCAGTTTAGCTAGTTTTGTTAGTGAATGTTTAGTGGATGAAAATGACATTGAGTATATTGGAGCTACTGCTGAGTTAACTGTTGACGTTGGTGATGGTGCGTGGGCAAAAAAATGATCGTGTGCTCATTGCTTCGTTTTTTTTTGCATCAGTATCTTTGATAAAAATACATAATATAAAAAAAGTCTTTGCACAATTAGTCAAGCATTGCCTTGTCATGTCCCTACATGCATGCATTCTGGTTTACGGAGCGTAAAAGTCCAAATAAAATTAGTATTCTACATTCCAAAGTAGTTTTGTATTACAATTCATGATGATGATGGTTAAGGATAGCTTTATAAGATATATTTTTTGGCAGTCTTATTTTGATGAGAGACGAAAAACATAAAAGAGGTTCTAGCGTGTGGCATTAGATTTGCTTAGCAAACAAGTAGGACGATGAGCGACATTGCGAGCCACTCGAGCAAATTATTTGCTCGACATTAAATTTGCCTAAAGTTGATCTCACAAAACATCTTAGTTTTATGATACAAAATGAGATTTTTATGTTTTCCATGAGCTGAGAGATTTTTTTATATGAAGAATTGTTTTTGGAGTAGTTTTATATGTAATGCATATGTAGTAAAAATCATACTTGCGAATGATTGAATTATACAAAAATGTTATCTTGCATAAAACTTAATCTCTATTGTTTTTATGTGATTTAGATTCAAGAACATAATCTGAGGCGGGTCAGCCCTCCGACTCCATCATGGTGTCCCGACGTCGCATCTTGTCTCGATCTCGGGACGACCTGAATCTTCCCGAAGCCCCTGTTGAAGAAGAAGACGCGTGGTTTTCCAAAGACAAATTGTTAAAGGTATTAAAAACTACATCCTTTTGCTTCCAGACTAAATAGTTTTGCATAATTTTTGTTAGATATTCATAAAAATCAGCTAGACAAAACCAGAAAGCTTTCTTTTCAAGATACAATAGAATGTGGGGCGTTGCCAAAGGAAGTTTTCATGTGGCTGGAATGCTTTATCTGTAGCTCAAACACTGACCATACGACAAGATCGTGATGACATTTTTTTTTTCCTTATTAGCAAGCGCCAAAAAATGTTTTGTTGTTTGAATTTCATACTGAACTAGATTGAATCAAAATAGAGTGCAATGTACACACGGCAGGTTTTTGGAGGAGATCAAACATGGTCTCTGTGGAACGAAATAAAAATGTATTGCATGAATGTTTCATCATCAACCACACCTAAAATTCAAGGTTAGCCACCGGCAAAAAACATAATGAAATTTAATCGCATCAAGATTTTTCGTTCTTTGGAATGTCTAATGAATGCGCGACTGCACACGGTAGTAGTTTGTGGGCCGTGTCCAATCGCGAGCATAGAAAAATCTTCACAGGACTTCACTAGAAGGAGCATTTTAGGACACAATGGCATCTTTCGCAAAGAATTTTTTTTTCAAAATGTCACAATTGAATTCATGATTTCGCCCTTATTATAATTATGTCCATTAATAATTAGCTGAAAGTTTCCTGACATGAATTTCCTCAATGATTACTCTAATACTGCATTAAATGTTTCATGCAATGACACGGAAAACCGAAAAATAATAGAGGACTGACCACACACTATATAAAACTGGCAATTAAACGTTAGCATTTTATATGAATGGTATTCTAGCAATGTTGTCTGACCAAATATATAATTTTTATGATCATGTAGGATCACATACAGGAAGTGTTGGACAAGTGGGAACAGATTGATGACGAGATATGGGCGAAGGTAATAGTTTTTGAGAGGAACCGCCGAGTAGCAAAGGCATACGCGAGGGTGCCTGTCCTAACTGTAAATGGATCCAACGAAGGATTTGACGGTTTCCGGATAGGACTCAATGGATTTGAAAATCCTCACAGGGACAGTAAAACAGAAGACATTCTCCGTCATGTTGGCCATGGTATTAAAATTAAGATGGATGAACAAGGAAATATTCTGATTAAGAGAGTCTCCAAGAATCCTGTGTACGTGAAAGCGTGTGCGGATGAGAATGCGATTTCAAATGATATTTCTAAGCTGTCAAGTGGAGCTCTGGAAGCAGACAAACCGCTTAAGGTTTGTAATAAAACAAAATTCGTATATGAACAGATTTTAAAATTACGATTCGAACTACTCGTTTTCTCTTGCTAGGGTTGTTTGGAACGGTCTAAAATATATATACACAAACGAGCATGACTAACTCGAACCAGATTTTTGCGAACTTCGCAGTTGAAATGAAGGGCAATACGAATTCGAATAGATTTTTAATGTGACACACTATTATATTTACGAACTTCGCTGATCGCGAACGGAGAATTAAAATCTGATTCGAATTTGTCATTCTCGGACATGGATACATATTATATTTTACCGATACAAACAACCCAAAAAAAAGGCTGAAACGATGTAGCTCGAATACTTTTTCTATAAAAACGCTGTGCATTTATGTAGCGTGTTATGATAATATTTGATTCGTATAATTTTTCAGCTATTTGACATAAAAAAGTTTGCCTCCAACGTGAGTCGAGAGTTACGGAAAGCTTATCCAGACCGGAAAAAGCTGGAAGTTGAGTGCGTCACAGCAGTTTCTTTTGTCAAGCAAGAAAATTGAATTGTTAGGGTGTCCATGTTGGATCATGATTTTAAATCTGGTTGCTATGGACATGCTAAAAGCCAAATTACCTCCAGTTCGGTCACCTCAGATGAATGGAGTTATGAGTCCAAATAGTGTTGGAGAGCGAATGGCACTCCATTTGCCTCTTCACGGAGCAGATGGAGGGGCCCCTGGAGGAGGACGAGCTGCCCCTGATATTAGAAATAGACCAAAAATACCGTTGCCAAATACAGAGGATGATGATCCATACAGTATAGTGACAGGACAAAAAGGTGGACGGGGAGGCGACAAACCACCTAAACTACCTCCGAGAGACTTAAACATTCCCAAGGTAGATGTAAATGCAATACAATATTTTTTTTAACATGCAAAAAAGATTTTTAGTATGAAATGTTTGGTATATAATGAAAATTTTATGTTTATATAGCCTGACTACGATGATGGAGGGGAGGATCAGGAACCTAGAATAAAGCCTTTCTTTAGCTCATCCCGCAAGGAGAAACAACAATCAAAAGAACGGAAATACGGTATAAAAATACATTTTCTATGGAGCTTTTCAAACTTAAAAAAAAAAAACATTTTGCTAACTTTTAAGCTTTTTTGTTGTTGTTGAATAGATGACCCCTACTACTGCGGAATGCGAGCTAGAATTCCGGCTTTTGTTCAAAGAGCGCTCCCACAGAAGAAGAAGGCTGACCCTGGCGGTGCAGAAGGCCGCGAACGAGAGCTTCCAGTCCGGAATGGCCACGGGATGCCACCTGGAGCACATCCACATCATATGCCAATGCACCATCAACCAAGGTATGGACCCCCACATCCGGGACATCCAGGCCATCCGGGACATCCCGGACATCCTATGATGTGGCATGCAAAGTCTGTTGACTCTGGAATGGGTGAGTTACTTGAAGCCAATATGTTTCTAATAAAACAATTGTATTTATAACAATTAACAATTATTTTAAATTATGAATATTATTGTTTTAGCGTCAATCCACTCCAATCCCTATGCTGATCCACATTCCATACGGAAGCCGCCGACAGCAGTTCCAGACAAATACTCATGGAATCACAACTTTGAAAGCGGTAATTACTATGACATTTCATACAGACACCAAACGCAAAATGAATGCTCTGATTTTTATGAGAAATCGTCTTTTTTCAGAATCAGACCTGAGTGAATCCATCTACGCCCCCATTTATGGCAGACTGCCGTTACCCATGCGAAATCCTAACACATTTGCTCCACATCCACAACCTTCAAGAGTAGCCTACGTTGGCGATTGGGAGTAAAAATACAACGAAGAAACAATTTGGAATAGTTTTTATATGAGTTTTTTAGACAGTATTTTTTTAGCCTATTGAATCATAGCAGAGTTTAGGCTTGCAGACAAAACAGTTGGAATTAATTAACCTACAGAAGACTCTCTAAAAAATATCTCGGATTGTGTCAAGAGTAGCTTTCAGATAGTATATAATGTTGCATGTTAAATGGCCATGTTAGGTTACTATTTTCAACAAGATTTTTTTTTGTCTTTGCGAGCTTACTTTGCACGCTCGACCGTTTAGTATCTATGTATTCTAAAGTTTCTTATCGGTCAGTAATCTAACATCTCTGTGGGTTTCTTAGGCTATTAGATGTCCTGCCTTACAAAACTGGTACAGACAAAATATAATTCAAAATTTTATGCAAGCTTAACCATTTTTGTTGAGCCTTTTTTTGACTAAATGTTTCTGGAATGGAAACTATATTTGGAAAATACTACACAGAACGAGACCCAAAAAATGATCAATAATTTGTATATAAGTATATGAAATAGTGTAAATAAGCTTTTTAATGTTTCTCCGTTAGATCCGTTAAATAATATTTTTGTAACGTTTTTATAAACTGACACTGCTTTGGTCGCGGTCCACGTTGGAGATTAATATGTTGTACATATTGTTTGTCAACTTGGAGTAGTCGGTGTGTTAGGGCAGTCTATGGATATCTATGGTAATCTATGGCACCTTAGGATTTCCAGAGGCTGTTGGGTGTGTAACAAAGGCTAAAGATGGGTGTTTTATACGCACTACTGTCAGTGTATGCAACATTATCTCTAGACATAAAAATTGAAATAAGAATCATTCATATTTTGCTCATCGTAATTTTAATCAAAAAGAGAACTATTGGAGTTACAAAATCCTTCATTTTAAAAATTTATTGGCAGTGTGCACTTCTGCGGCTTGTTCAGTTGACACTTGCTTTCCATAATGGGAAAACAGCAAAAGTTCATGGGATGTACAATTGAAAAAAACCATTTTCAACTAATTGACATTAATTTGAAATTTCTTATGTGTGCAAATATCCCATGCGATGTAAGTTTTATAGTATCAAATTAAAATAATAAACTGATATGTTAATTAAACAAATACGTTGTTGAAAATATTTTAATTACGCATGAAATGATTGATAATGAAAACTATATGAATTTCAAGCTTGGGTTCGGTTTTATTCATGTTGTGTCATGTGAATCTGTACACAGGTATTGTAAAAAACGATGAAAAAACAGTTTTTCTCTGTTTTTTTCTAAATACATACGTAATCTTTCAAGTGACTAGGATTTACAGGCTACAGTACTTACTGTATGAACACTTTAACAAAGAGATAATTGAGATAACATACATCATACATTCTTCGTGCATTAAATACTTGAATTTTTGTTTGCAGATTTGCAATTGACAATATTTTTTTTCATGCGATTTTTTCCTTATAATTTGCATATTGTGAGTACTTAAAATCACACAGTGGTCCATACTACATTTTTTTAGTAACAAACATTCCAAAAAATCTAATGAGCATTCACATTGTTTTAGAACCTTTTGATGGAAGTATCAATTAAAGTGGAGAAAATGGTATAGATGGGCTTCTCGTACGTTAGATGATTGTTAGTTGAAAGGTCAAGACTGCTGATTAAAATTTTGCTTAACTTACTTAACTTTTTAAACGTCTTAAACAAAATGAAGACTGTTCACGCATAAAACTAAAGGAGTTCAGCTTATCGGGAATTGACGAGCTATGTAGCTTTTAACGATAAACAAATCGACGTGAACCATACAACTTGTGAGACAAATTTGAGTAAAAGATTCAAAATTGTAGAGATCACACTAAACCTGATAGCACAATTGGCACATAATATTACAACAAAATACCTCACTAAATAAATACTTTCTCCATAATAAGTGTTGTTTTGAGACGATGAGCTAGTTAATTAAATTAAAATTGAAGGCCAACGTAACTGGGTTTACTTGACTGGAAACTCTGGCCAATAGTTAATATGGTAACGATGAGTTGACCCTTCGAATAGTCTGTCCAACCAGTTTGGAAGATTATCCAGTAAGTGGTTTGTGAATAAAACGCCAACATTTTCCTGTGGTGGATTCGCCTGTTGAACTCTGCCTGCTGTGGCAGCAGCACCGCGCTCCACATCGGAACATTCATCACTACTGTTTTCCGAATCAAAACCTAGAAATCCACCATTTCGGTAGCCAGATCCAGCCCGTCTCTAAAATACCATTACACAAAAATTAAATTTGAACAAAATATTGATTCTAATATGTAAAAAAAAAATTAAGCTTACTCTAGGAGCACCAGCCGTAGGAAGAGTAGCGTGAAACACACAAAAGTATTTACGGTGACCGTTCAGAGATAAAACAGTGCCGACACAGTTCCTTGGGTTAATATTTAGATTCCTTGGCTCAGCGAGACTCAGCAAGAGGAGCTGCTTGTACCAACTGAGACCACCTCCACGGTCAACGTGCATGTAGCCAAACTGGAGCGATTTGTTCCTGAATAATAATATTCATATTTAGTACTTTGAAGCGTTGCAATGGCTGCATATTCCACAAAATATGCATGACTTACTTCCGGTAGGGCCATACACAGCGCTGGAACTTGGGCAGCAGCTCTGATTTTGTATCAGAATCCAATAGTAAAACTACTGTACGACAGCCTGGTTTTATCAGCCGCACAAGACCGTTGTAAGTTTCTCCACGCATTTCGTGAATCCTGCATTCAGGATTGTGGGTTATTGTGTTCACAGCAGAACTCGCTCTGCTGCTGGCGTTGTTTTGAGTGGAAGGCCTTGTCGTAGCAGGCCTTTGACTTCTTTCAGCGTCCGCGTTAGCTTTGGCAAGAATACTCTCCTCCTCCAACCTCCTGTGAATTTTAAAGAAAATTGGATCATAATTAAAATTTCAGGCGAAGTGAAAGGTGATTTGAAACCATACACAAGATAAGCCATGATGAATCCGCCAGCAACAATGAACAGAACGGTGGCAACAAGAGATGTAGCTTGGATGACCATTTCCCTGGTGATTTGCCCCCTGAGAAAATCCATTGTCAATGATATTTTCCTGAGAACTTTGGAGAAAATGCTGCGAGCGTGCTCATCGGTCAACTCTTTAATTTCAACATGGTATGCTAATGGACTTCGATCAGTCATTAGGCGATAGAGGACATTGTCAAGACGCTGAATAGAAGCATTAGAACCATCCCAGCCGCCATCTCATCCATTCATAAGATAAACGCTTTTTGTCTTGACGCCAAATTATCAACAGATTGGATTCCTTTGCGTTTCCAGACGCCAATGCAGAAATGAATTCCCGCTGTTTATCCTCATAGACGTATGCAAACTTGACCCTTGACGGAAGGCTTGGCCTCGTCGCATACTGGCGGAGTTGTTCTACCTTCTCTTCGTCATGAATCCTGGCTGTATCCCGGGTCAAGAATACGACACAAAGTCGCCGTCGGTAAACTGAAGACTCGGTGGGACAAATTGTATCCATGATGGACTGTGAAAAATGGATTTTTTGGTGAATAAAACTTAAAATGCCAACAAAATTTGGAAAAGTGTATGGAATTATTTGTTGTACTTGTGATGATAGCCTGGGTAGATTCAAAAACTTGTTATTTTCCACAAGATCTTTCATAAGCTTGTGTGGAATGTCAGCCTATGCTCAAGGACGCCACTGGTTTGGCATACTCCTTAAATACCAAGATACTATCTAGTCCTTTGGGAACGCCAAATCGTCGAACTAAATCCGCAGACTCGTCCGTTTTAATGATTCTGGCCATAAAAATATCAAACTTTCAAAATCAAGCTTCGTGTGCCAATTAGAAGTGAGTATTATATAGAAAATCATACCCAAACGCAGCTCTTTCCCTGTACTGGAAAGCCAGAAGCAAATAGCGAAGCCGAATTAGAGGAGTCGAGCTAAAGATGATAACCCTTATTCTGTTGTCCCACCAGGAATTAAGGAAAAAGTCAATATTAGATTGGTCCAAGTGAGTGATCAAGTCGTATGGCAATTTCGACCGTATAAACCCAATAACTTTGCTAGCACTGATAACAGTTTCCCGATAGTGGTACGGGTGTGAGTCAATAACTAAAACAACTGCAGGAACCGCAGATATTCCCATTCTTCTCGCGACCACCCTTTCACGTTCAGCATGAACACAGGCAACGTCCATCTAAAATTCATATAAAAAAATATTCACTATAAAAAAACCTTCCGAACAAATAAATCATTGGAATTTTAGACATTTTTTTCTCCTCCTCACCCCAACATTTGACAGTTCTTCAGAAATGTCTGCGCCACGTTGGTGCAGCACGTGCACATCCGGTGCACCAATCTCCATAAAAGAGAAGCAATTGAGGCACAATATTAGATCTAGGCAGTACAGTCTGGTCAAACGTCCTGAAAACAAAATAGCACATTTTGTAAAGGAATCTCAAAACTGTTTTTATTCATGGAGAATTATCACGTGAAACTCACTTGGAGGTAATGCTTTGCTTGTGTAGGTATGAAATTCCATCAGCAAAAGGAAAATGAAAAGAGCCTCCTGTGGTAAAAGTAAGGATTTCATCGATAGGGTCAAATTTGTGGAAATTGGAGTAATCCGGGCGGGGATTCAAGTTGGGGGAATCATCAGTAATTCCATGCTGGTCGTACATCCTCCGTCGTTCTGGGTCCGAGAGTAACTGCAAATGTTTAAAATCCCATTTTAAATATTTATTCTCTAATAATTTTGTTTATAATTAAAATACAAGTTTACCTCATATGCGGACTTAATCAGTACAAATTTATCTTCTGCTTCCGGTTCCTTGTTTCTTATCAGGATGCCACAGTACTACCAGTTGTTTATACGCTTTCCTTATATCTTGAGGACTTGCTGATCTCTTCAGTCCAAGCACATCATAAGGGTCATAGGCCCCTGTTGCTGAGTTAACCCCATCAGCTCCAGATACAAACAAACACGAAATCACAACTACCACAAATGTTCCAAAAACTAGCATGTTTCTCCGGAGGGAACACTCCCTCCGTTTTCTACTCGTCATCTTTCTCGATTTCCAGGAACTGGAAAAACGCTACACTTTCGATTTTGCTTCTCGTTTGGATTTCATTTCCTATGGAGTATTACAAACACAGTTTTCACCAGTTTTAATTGGGGATTTAAACAAATTAATACGAAAACTTTCCCATTGTAATCAGAGAACCGAGTTTTTTGTGTTGGGATCACATTACAAAGTAAACTCGATCAGCAGGGAGAGGAAAAATATCTCTACCTTCCAAGCATGGACCAGTCTTTTTCTTTGCATTCTCCTTGTTTCTTTGGCGACAGTGTGCTATTGCTATGGAATTGGGAACTCTTCAACACTTTCATGCTGAATTGGTTCTTTGCGTGTTGTCCATTTTGCATGCATACTTTCACCTTTGCCGTTACAATAAACATTTTTCGGATTCATAAGCAATATTTTGGCATTTGTTTTCAAATAGTAATTGTCAATATTCCCAGCCTAATTATATTAAAGGTGATTTGGTCGGAATCCTTCTGGTGCACATTTTTTTACTGCAATTGTGGTGATGCATAGTATTAATTTAAAGGCAAGGAGACCACATTTCTTTTTCGTGAATTTTCCTTACATTCATCTGCACTCTATTTCCGACCCAAGTTCGGCCAAAATCCCGAACACTCGGAGCCTCAAACATTAATCCGTTACACGATGCGACACAAATGCTCCAAACAAAGAGGACGGGTAAAACATTGACGGCAGGTCGTGGCCGTACTTGTTGAAAGTTTAACCATGGAATATTATGCGAGTGCAAACGGAGGTCTTGGAGTACAAGAACTAATTAAATTTAGGAGCTCATGGGTATGTTGGCAATATGTGTTTTTAAGTAGGTTGATAAAATAAAAACGGAATCAGATAATTTTTAAAAGATGGTCTAACTCGCAATGAAGACTGGATTTCAAAATCAAGAGAATCTATCTCGAGTGAATGGGTAAGAAAAACCAAGTCTTTTGAATGTCAAAAAATCGAAAACAGAAAAACTGAGCACTCCAAAATTAGCAGTCAGAATTGAATTTAGCGAGAAAAAAGTTCAAGAGAAAAAAAGATCATGACACTATTCAGACTTCTGAAATCAGAATTTACAACCGTTTTTATTGTATTTTGCAAGTTTAACAAATGTATTATATGTTATTTTACTATAGTCAATTCAATTACAGTACATTTTTAAAGCTTATAAACCTTATAATAATGTTTCACTTCGTAAAAAATAAATTTTCAAAAGAAGAAAAAATATATCTGTTTATTGTAGCAGTTTCTTAAGATATTTTTCTGGCACAAATCGTTCTAGTTTTGATAATGCATAGTGCTCCGCCATAGATGATAAGTTAACTAAAGCATATTGATCTCCTTCCTGCGGATAAGTATACTTTAATCCCACGGTGATTTCCGATCTGGACAAGTAATCAGCATTCAAGATGTCTGGATCTTTGTCTTGCTTGATGATAGTAAATAATTTGCCTTCCAGAGATCTCAAAGATTGTAATAGCTTCCGGAGAAAACTGAAATCGTCAGGGTCCTTAAGTCCCTTCCGGCTTAGATAAAAGTTACTGTCCGTTTTTAAACTGAAGTTGACAAGTCGACAAGTCGAGGTCGGTAGGCTTTCAGGTACGTTTCAAACAGTTCCAGGGCAAGGGCACAATTAATCATTTCGAACTTGGTTGACTCTGATGTCTCAAAATGAGCAGTCCAGTTGACAGAATAGTAGAAGATAGTCTTTTCCATTCCGGGTAGTCCTAGCAGTCCACCGGCTCTTGTTGGAGTTGCATCAACTGCAACAACCATCCCTGGAAATCGTAAGTCCTCCATGTCAGTCGGCTTCCTTGGTTTTGCCTCGTCTGAATCAACAAAAAAAAATATTATCAATCAATACATGTAGCAAGTAGTCACAGTGTCGAGTGTCGACATAGATACTCACCAATTTCGGTTAAAACGTTCTCCTTTTTCTTCTGGAAATCGAAGTCGCCGACATCCGTCTTTTGGTCGAAGTACTTGGAGCAGTTCCTTCGAAAGATAAGGTCGCTTACGTTTGAAGTACCCTCCAAGAATGTCTATCCTTGCAAGTTTTGGGGGACTATTTGTGGGAAAACAACAATTTTAAGACACCCTTGGACTCACCTAACTATACAAGAAGCAGTAGCAGCGGTTAACGATGGACAAATCTTCCCAAGAGTTGGAATTGACGACAGAGGCCGGTTGGAAATCCTTCGAGAGTTGGGCATTGCGGTGGAAATCATGTGTGTCATTTGTCAACAGCGATTCGACAGTGTCACCAAATTGGCAAGTCACCGTTCGGAGGGGCATCCCGGGGCTCCACGAAACCGAGTGAGGAGGAAAACCTGAAGACTCATTTATCCAGAGGGGAATACATGCCAAGTTTGTGACAAGGAGTTTTCGAAACGCGATTATTACTTGAAACATCTTAGGACCCATGGAAACA
>JAAXOA010002477.1:0-13146 GCA_036561885.1 Salina celebensis | reverse complement strand
CATGATCGATTTGAAACCAATATCACTATCTAAAACCTATACTTTTCTTTTTGATTTTATAACTGTTTTGCGAAGCATGCAGACGGAATCAACAGAAGTTTTCTTCCACCAAGTCCTGCAGCAACCAGACAAAGATATTTGCAAATAAACACAAAACTGAAATGCGCCACCCATAAGGCTCCACTTTTTCAATACTTGGACTTCATTTGTTTTTTTTGATTACGTGGTACTTGTGTGCGATACGTTGGATGCATCTTGATATCGATCAAGGGATAAATTAGAATTTTGAACTAATAGTAACGCAAACTCTTTCTTTTGGTTTGAGTTTGCGTTACTATTGGCTCAAAATTTCAATTTATCCCTTGATATAACAACGGTGTTCAAGAGTAAGAAAGCAAAATACAGATTTTACTACATACCAAAGCAGACAAAATTAATTAACACAGCTTTTAAGTTCTTTAAGAATTTAAAATGCACGGGAATGTCGGCAAATAGAACATTTTAGAATTCAAAGGTTTATAAATGACAACCTTTTTCTGCGGATAACGAAACAGTCGGCGAACGATCCATAATCCAGTCGGGGGATGAGAAGAGAAGCACTTGCGTGCGAAGATTTTTTTTCAATGTCGGAAACCACCCAAACTTTGTTTGAGAAGGAGGACAAACAAGACAAGGGACGCACAGTCATCATGAATCTTCCCTAAGCTACCATATCGTCGGTAACGACCTTTTTTGTTTACAGAAAAGGGTACTCTGAATTATATTATTTTGGCCTTATGATATGGCAATTTACAAAAAGATCCTAGCAATGCTGCCTGTTATGGGGCATCCTTTTATGTATGCAAGGCTCACTAAATGTGCAACGCATATCATTTAATATGCACACCTGTAACAAAAAAAATGCTTCATGCAGACTTTTTTTTCTGTTGCACAGTGACAGGCAAACAACAACAAAATCAGTTTTCATCAATAGGCAAATATGACTTTTCATTTACATGCAAACCATCGTCATATTAGGATCTCCATCATCCAGTTTTGTTGCTGTACTGTGCTGAATACAAGTGAATTTAAAGTGTTAAACAACTTATTATCTTGAGATTCGAATTTTATCCTGCTTTTTTGTACATAATGGGGCGTCACGAGTGTCCTATTTTGCAACCAGACGTTTTCAACTAAACAAAGGATTGAGAGTCACATAGCAACATATTTAGAAGAACGGCCGTACGAATGTACACAATGCCCAAAAAGTTTTAAACGCAAACGTGACTTCAAGTCGCATGCAAGAACACATTCAGTTATTCGTCCGTACAATTGTGAAAAGTGCCCAAAAAGTATTCATGTTACCTGAAAGCTCATTTGAAAAATCACAACAACGAAAAGACTTTCAAATGCAGATTTTGTTCCAAGGGATTTTCTATCTCGAGTAATCGAAATGCGCATGAAAAAATCCATGGTGAATCGACCAAAGTCTATAGCTGCACCCGGTGCCCTTCGAAATTCAGAACCACACATGAGCTCCGCAAACACTTACGAAGTCACTCTGACGAGCAACCATTCGCATTTCTTTTTTGCTGCAGGTAGCCCATGGTTGTAAGCTTGCGGAATCCTCCTTTCTGGAAAACTAGCATATGCGCAACTGTTACTTAAATCAAGTAACTAACACTAAGTAAGACTATTGTGAGTAAAATGCAAAAATTCTTTATTCCTACCAAAATAACATCTGGGATGGCAACAACCCTCGTAAATCTCTCAGGCAAGGACGTCCTGATCAATTATTATAAAATCCACGCTGGAAATCAAGTTCAAACTGATAGATATTCTTCACTAAACGTTTCACGAACAAGATTTCTACAGTAATACTTTTTTGCATGGTCCATTTACTACGATTGACGACAGCGACATTCCATTTTATCCATGACAATCGCATTCCTTACGACACTTTTCTGTGTTATGTGTTTGATTTCAATTTGGCATTGTGTTGAAAACTCTGTTGTCGGCTCAAGAAACACAGCGTCCCGTAATCCATCTCTACTACCTGGCTTTCTCCTGCTGCTACTTAAACAAACTATGTTTCGATACACGCACGAATTACTTTCACTAGACAATAAGAGCTACGCAGTGATATATTGCAAAGATGTAATGCAACAGAGCTAAATTGGGTTGTAAGGCCAGCTAATTTCATTAACTAATCATGGCAGCATGTTGGCCTAGTTTTCTTAATTCTTTTGTAACTGTACTGTAATCAAACTAGAAACAATTGGAGGTGAGATCTTATCCTTACCACTTCAGTAACCAGACTCCCAGCTTTTTTTCTGCCGGAGCTCATATTTCTCTCTTGTTTACTACTTCAGGTACTTTCTCCGGAGAAAGCTGTGGTGATTAAGTAATAGCACGCGTACCCCAGGAGCGTTATGGACAGGCTATTATTTCCGGGTCGGTGAAGTCAGGAGTAGATTTCGAAGCGGTCAGCTTCACGTACCGTAAAATGTTTACAACTTAGCTTCTGAAAGCTGCCTAAAAAAATAATCCTGAATTTTTCCCTCCAAACAAAAAGTTAATGCGACTTTTGTTGTTTGTAAATAACAGTTTCAGCTTGGGTTCCCACTCCGGTTCAAAAGGGAGAAAATGAACACCAAAAGCAACCATTTTGGAGAAAGTACTTGCTGTAGGGCTTTACTGTGCAAACAAAATTAACCGTGCAAAGTGCATCAGATACGAGATATTTTCACGTAATGTTCTCAGTTATAAAACTTTGCAACATAATCTGGATGTAACCAATAAACAAAGAGAGCCTTGAACTACATATGCAAAAAAGCTACGTTGGGATACGCTTAAAAATTGAAGCGTACGATTCTTCATCACCTTGAAACGTAAATGGGTGAACGCAAACAATTTTATTGATTTTCAGAAGTTCTCAGAATAATTTTTGAAAATTGGCGGCTTGATTTTATTGTTGGTTTAGATTAAAGGATTGTTTACATATTATGTTAAATTGTACTGAGATATGGATTATAGCTGTTTTTCATTCTGGCAAGCCTATTTTGTTAGCTTAATTTCAATAAGTCTGTGTAGAATGTTTGCTTTCTTAACTGGTTCTCTTGGATCGAATAATCACTCTGGAAACAAATATACGTGATATTACTTTCTCCTAACATGACAGTGAATATTCACACCTAATTCCCTTACGTCAAAGTTCTTTTTTACATCAGTCCGAAAAGTTTTGATAAATAAAACCTTTTCCTATATTCCAGAAATTTTAACCTTTGTTAACTGCATCTGGTACTTTCACCGAAGGAAGCTAGAGGGATTAAATAAAAGCACGAGTTCCCCTGAAGATCAAATTCCAGACATTTTTAACGGACTGGTGAAAGCTGGAAGTAGATTCTGAAACAGCCATTACGAAGTTTGAATCCCCCGTATTTTGTTACGGGAAGCATCCCATGAAACGTGAGGTGCAGCTTTTCCTCTCTCCAAGTGGCCTTCTTATTTATCTGGAAGTTTTTTGCCGTCTTATGCCGGCGTCACGTGAAATGGAATGCGATCTGCATCTCTGAAGGAGAAAGAAGTGAAACAATGTATTTGCCAGTAATTGCTAGATGCATCATCTGATCATCTAGCTTGCGAATCTGCCTTCTACGGAGAAAGTTCCTCAGGATCTTACCTAAAAGCTCCATCCGCCCAGAAATAACTTTCATCTTTCTACCAAGCATTCAGAGACAATGCAAAACAAGGAGGAAAGTAAAATGTTGTATGTGAAAGCTCACACCTCATGGTTTCATACACATCCAATTTACTAAAAAAAAAAATTTTTTTGTCATTTGTAATGCTAACCCTGTCATGATGAATCATATGGTCTAGCAACATGACGGGGAAATTATCTTCGGGAAGACGTTTTCGGTGAAGGTTTTACACTCAAAGTATACACAAATACGCAAGAGAAAATTTTATTGCCCGTCACAATTTTCACTTGCTTCGTCTTGATCACTTCCGTACAAAAGAAGTTGATTTAGATGTACGAAGTTTTTTTTTCGATATTTAACTTGTTTTTCATAGTCTATATTTCTATTTCATATTTTTCGCACCAAATTAATGCGACCGTTTCTGGCATTCCAATCTTGAATAAAATGCCAAAGAACTGGAGTAAACGATAGTCCGTAACATTCGTCGGCGCCAGTTTTATTTTTCTGTGTTGACCACCCGTACGACGCCAAGCAGCCATATTCCCTTCCGGCATCACTTTTTTGGCTTTCATTGTCATCGTGATAATCATCCACACAAAAAAAACCTTTTGATTTCCAAATTGAACGATACCAAGTCATCGTTTTTCTTCGATCAGAAGTCTCGAGAAAAGGATAGGCAGACAACGAAGTGAAAGACAATCCATAAGAGAAGGCAGATTGACGTAGTTAGCGGATGTGGATTTGGGCTTAGTGTTCTGCACTCAACTCGGGGAAGGATTTTTTATGACACTTTTATACCGAACCTAGTAATTATTGATATAAAAGTGTTTAAAGTGTACGAGCGGCAGTTGCATTCACGTAGTAACCCCAGTCTAATTTGAGTGGTCGCCAAAATGACAATGCACTGAGTTGTTAGAGGCAACAACAAACTGAAAACTCGTACGCACAAATTCGATGAGCTGATGACACTAGAACACTACATTAACATGTTCCAAACTTTGACATGGATTAAATGATATTTTTCGTGGCAATTACCACCCAATTTTTAATACATTTTTGTAAGTTCTAACTACCGTACAAAGTATTTTGATTTTGAGTGAAAGTTGGGGGGTTTAAAGTTCTAATACAGCACTTCTAGTGTTTTACAGAGAATTGTGTAGATCAAACACAACCTCAAACGCTGAAGAGAAGGTTGTAAAAACAAAACCGAACAAACACGGCTATTGCGTACTTTTTGCTTAACACTTGGTCTATCTACCACTTATTCTGAGTGTTTGGCGTGCTTGTATGAAGAATATATCAAAAGCTTATAAATATATCAAAACAGTCAGAGTTGCGAAAACAATACATACGAATAGTATAAGCTGCAAAAAGTCAGAGTTGCGAAAACAAAACATACGAATAGTATAAGCTGCGAAAAGTCATATTTGCGAATACAATACATGCAAAATGACAAAGCTGCGAAAAGTCAGAGTTGCGAAAACAATACATGCAAAACGACAAAGCTGCGAGAAGTCATAGTTGCGAAAACAATGCATGCAAAACGACACAGCAGCGAAAACAATTGTTGCGATAACGACACATGCAAAAAGTCATAGATGCGAAAAACAAAGCTGCAAAACCATACGATAGTCCATGAACATTTCCATTCCCGATATACCCTAATACGTTCTAATATAACTACTTTAACTTTGGTTAGTTTTTATTTTCTATACTTCAGAAGTTTTTCGCACGCATGGTTTCGC
Organism: Salina celebensis; assembly: GCA_036561885.1. Lineage (NCBI taxonomy): Eukaryota > Metazoa > Arthropoda > Collembola > Entomobryomorpha > Paronellidae > Salina > Salina celebensis. Next base: position 7,721 of record JAAXOA010002477.1, on the reverse strand, counting down.
AACTTTGTATGTTCGCATCTTTGACTTTTCGAATGGACGATTTTCGCATCCATGACTTTTCGCAACTTTGACATTTCGCATGTATTGTTTTCGTAGGAATTGTTTTCTGCAACTATTACTTATCGCAGCTTTGACTAATCGAATGTATTGTTTTCGTAACTAATGCTTTCGTAGCTTTAACTATTCGTGGCTTACGTTTTCGCATATAAGGGTTTCTCAGCAAAAAATGTCGCTACTGCAATGTGCTCCCTTAATTTTTCCATTCGGCTGTGTATAAGTTTTCGGCTGAGGGGTAACTCGGCGTGTCGGTTCTGGCTTGCTCAGTTTTGCTTGTTTTGATAAAAATGAGTACTGGTTAACGAAATCAACGTGCACACTTCAGCTCATTGCCCCACATTTACAGATACATATCCCATGCTGTCAGGCTTGTCAACCAGGCAGAAGGACATTGCCTGGGAGCGGTTTCAGAGAATATTACTTCCTCAATGTTTCATTCTGTACTGATACTACGCCGGCATTCCTTCAAAAAGCGGATGGCTGAGGGGTAACTCGGCGTGTCGGTTCTGGCTTGCTCACTTTTGCTTGTTTTGGTAAAAATGAGTACTGGTTAACGAAATCAACGTGCACACTTCAGCTCATAGCCCCACAAATATTCGACATCGAGTAAGAACAAATTTGCTTTACTTTGTCCAAGCTCTTTGTCCAATTTGAAGTTGTACTATAGTTTAATGAAACACCCATCCGATGAAAGCACTGGTAACTTTCTCCTTTTTCTCTTTTGATCGCTTATGTATGCGAGCATCGGGTCTTATACAAAGTGGTTGGAGCTGAACATAGACATGTTTCGAGAAAAGGTGCATCCTCTTGATTTCAGTGAGGATGGATCGTCAAAAGACGCAACAACATGAAATGAATTCTTCAAAGCTCTCCTGAACGCCAAGCGAAATCAGGGGGAAAGTCATTTTATTTGATGGATTTACAAGATTGTTTTGTTGATTTTGTCTGTTACCCCAGGAAGATGCTTCAAGCTGACAGCCAACATAACGACAAGGGACGATTCATATCTTCTGGTTTGAATTCATTTTCGAGTTATGCGTATGTGGTATAATTATTTAATTTGTGAGCTATTTGATAGACTTGAATAAAATGAAGGTTAACATCCATTCGCTACAATTTGTGTATTTGCTTGGGTTGATTCAAATATCATTTTATTTAGATTCAAACTTCACTTCTCTTAGGATTCGGAATACCCAGAATTGGTAAAGAGCCGTATTTGCTCGTGACATCTTTCTGCTGTTTCGATAACGGTGAAATTTCCGTATTATCAAAGCTAAAGTAACGCCGTGTTTTGGTTTTCATATAGGTTTTCCTTCTCAGACAAATATCAATCCCAACAATCCATGTCTGTGAGCATAAGCAAAATTAATTAATTTCTAAAGTATAAAAAATATTAGTTGTGAGGTCGTTCGGAAGCACAAACTTCCGATGAAAAATAAAAGGTAAGTTATACCATTATTGCGAAAGTTAAAATGAAAGCTCCACACACAATTCTGAATCCTATAACAGACACCAGAATTCCACTGATGCTGGATCCTATCCAAATGCCTAAGGACATCAGTGACTGCCACAAGGTAGAAACAAGAATTTCAGCTTCTTGGCGGTTTTCCTGCCTATGGATCCAAATCAACCAGTGATTTTGTAAAGAACTAGTTTGCAAAGCTACCAGGTGTATTATAATACCTGATATTTTGAAGAGCTACACAAAAATTTGATATGCAATTTGCTGCGATTCCACACCCTTGAACCACCAATCCCACAATTAACAGGGAGATTACAATATTGGATCCCAGAAATGGGGCTGGTCCAATAAGGGTTGAAAGCTGACAGCGACAGAATATTTCCAACTAGCTGGATAATGATGGGTAGCCCAGTTTTGTCACACAGATAACCCCAAAGTGGAGCTGTGATGGCAAACATCAATCCATTTATTGCCATAATTGCTCCGATGCTGGTTGAGGAAAAGGAAAACTAATAAAACAAGCAATCAAAATTCCACAGTTATAAGAAAGGTAAAATTTAGATTTTTTTTTCAGAACTAACAAAACCTTACTTGGCGTAATTGTGGCTCCAAGCCAGTACATACAAATCCAAGAGCCATGCATCCCAGAAGCATTCCTGCCGATGAAATAGCGACAGAAGAATCTCTAAGTAAATCGATTACTCGTCTGGTTCTTTGAATATGTGGAGTTTCATATGTTTGGTTACTGGGTAGAAATTGACATGATACTCCTCTTAGAATCAGCAGCAGTCCCCCAATAACAAAAAAGGGAGAAAGGAAACCACCAAACTTTTCGAACCAAAATGCAAACTTTGTTATTCAAAAAATTTTCTAAGCAAACCATGGAATATTTCGGAGTTCTGTGTATATTACCTCATATAACATTCCTCCAAGTGTAGGACCTACTGCTATTCCAAAGCAAACAAACGTTTGAAGGGCAGCCTGTATCAAGAGGACGTTGTAATCAGAAAAATTTATTTACAAGTATTGTGTTTAGTTGAGTTAAGCTTACAAACATTGTTCCCGGATAAGCCACCGACTTTGTGGAAATCAATGCGAAACAAGAGGCAAAAACGGCCGTGCACGAAAATGCTTGAAACGCTCGAAACAAGCCTGCACCAACTACAAATATGGTACTATTTGATACAAGTTCCAGCGATCCAAATAACACAAGCCCAACTACGAGAAGGAGGCATGATGCATTAAGCAGTCGAACTGATCCAATTTTTCCCATCTAAAAGGCACAAGCATTCATCTAATTTCATGTACATTTGATTTGAAGTAGGCCACTGTGAAATAGTCACTTACGTATTTCCCGCATACTGGTGACATAACTAACATGACTAGCTGATAAACTCCAAATACAAGACCGTCAAGCTCAGAACTGACTTCCCTCCCACGAGCCTTAATTTATATACAAAATACACTAAAAAATTCTTATTCACATTCTCTAGATGTTAAATATATTAAGTTACCTCAACTGAATAAAATGGTATCATTAAAGTAACAGTAGTTCCAGCCAGGAATAGAATAAATCCACAAAACAGCAGCAAATTCCATTTTCTTTTGACTACACTGTTGTGGTTAGTCTCTCTGTTAGGTTTTAACCCGTCTACTTTCTCCACAAACATTTTTAGTGATCTTCAAAAACTCTTTTTTCAACTGCCATAGTCGCCGACTCCTACGCAGCCACTTATACTCCGAGTTTCTCATTGTTTCAGACATTTTTTTTTGCAAAAGTTTTTCATTTGTTATCAATGGCCTATCCGCTTCGATGGCGCGAGCCACCAAGTGTAACAAAGGAATTTCCTGTGAAATGCAAGCGGAAGAGTAGCATAAGAATAAAAATATAAGACTGGTTTGCCTCGCGCAGAATGAGTTTCTCCACCATTTGGCAGACAATTAGACGAGTTTTAGAATTAAAAATGTGTAGCTGCATAAGCAACAGCTGGACTTAAGTCCAAAAATATTTATTACACAATTGTTTACCCTGTTATGACTTTGACACGAGCAGATGTACAATATAATTAGCATTTACATACAACTTTCCATTATGAATTTAAGCAAAACAGAAGGTATATTAGCCAAAAATAATGTTTTTCTGCACAGATATTTGTATATGTATATCATATATACTAGACTTATATAGAAGATTTATATAGATTGTCAGCTTATTTATAAGATACAAAACTAGGGAAATATTCTTTAAAAAGGCGTGAGAGAACGACAGAAGAACATTTAAAATTATGTTTTTAAAACTAAATTCATGCGTTTTGTAGCATTTTGCTGTCACTCATATCTTTCAAAAGTCATAATTGATTCATTGACATCCCATCAATCATGTTTTATCTAAAAGCAAATTATGGTAACAATAGAGCGTCCTCAGGACTCAAACACTTGAAACGCGTTTTTACACCTTGTCAGTATTCACTAGAAGTCTCTGAACCAGTTTTGTTCCACTTTTCAACCAACTCACACGCCACTCAAGTTGATAAGACACTTTATATTACAAGACGTAATCTCTGGAGAACTCGTTTCTTCTTGAATTGCCCTGATGAACAACTCCATACGAGACAACCTGTTCTCTAGCTTTTGTAAACTGGACCACTTCGGCTCGATATCTTAACAAGGCATCTTTAGATCTCCGAGTCAACCCAGTCAAAATATAAAATCCGGTTGAGCACGTCTATAAGGCATAATTGAATTAGCAATAAATGTAATTAATGCGTTGGGTCGAAGGCAAATTTACTATAATTTTGATAAGATTACTGATATTTCCTACCATGGTCAATGAAGTAATCAAAAATAGCCAGGAGCTGTCTGGAAAACCAAAGTTAGTCTACGATTGCCCCACAAACGGTTGCTCCCAACCACACACCAAGGGATATCAGAGCTTGCCATAATGTTGCGACAAGGGCATAAGTTGAAGTATTATCGGGAAATCCATTTTTCCTATTAATTAAAAATGAAAATTTGGTATACGTATTTCAAATGTATTTTTGCTGTACATTTTACTGCATGTTTGTACCTAGAGTCCTTTAAAGCCGTACTAAATGTCGACATGAAACAAGATCCAAAAGCCAGTCCTTGAAATATCAATCCAGTAACAATCAGCCACACTTGACTCTGTATTGGTATAAATGGAGCTGGTCCAATTATCAAAAATGCTATAAATAATAGCAAGTTACTAATAAACTGAATAATTCCACACTGTCCAAACTTATCACACACATAGCCCCAAATAGGAACTGTAACAACGTATACGAAACCATTCAGGGCTAGGATCGCTCCAAGTGCCGAAGTAGGTAGGAGAAACTGTTCGAGATGAAGTTTTAAACATGCACAGATAAATCCTAAGCTGGCAGCAGTAGACAGCATTCCAAGACTGCAGAGAGCGACGGATCTGAGTTTTAAAAGCGAGAGAAAGTTCGTATTTTGAGGATCCGTAGGCTTTTCAAATGAAGTTGTGTAACTTAAAGGAACTCTGGATATTAAACGGGCTAAGAGAAGGCACCCTCCAAGGACAAAGAACGGTTCATGAAATCCACGGTGCTATGAAGGTAGCCATAAAATTTGTCTCATTTACAATTTAAAGTGAAACAAGCACTTAATAAATGACAAGTCAACTATCAAGTACCTCGTAAAGGGCCTCTCCGAGTGAAGGTCCTAAGGATATTCCTAGAGCCACAAATGTTTGCAAAGCAGCCTGCAAAAGTTAACATTTTAGAACACAAAGAAATTCATCATCTGCATGGTTTAGGATAGATGCGGTCCCTTACAAAGTTTGTTGTAGGATACTTTTTTGATTCCGCCGACACTAGCACAGTGCACGCCGCAAATATTCCTGCACATCCTACAGCCTGTACGATCCTAAATACAAAAGATAATAGCAGGAACGGCGATTCTGTAGAAATCCTCTCCAAAAGTCCGAATGCCACCAATCCTAATATTGATATTATGAGGGAATTGTTAAGAACACTTGCTGGACCTATATTTGCAATCTGCAAAACATCCAAACACAACCATTTAAAATCCAACCTTTCACTCAAAACTTTTTTTTTGTCAACTTTCACTCCTTACCAGTTTTCCCACAATTGGCGAAGCACTGACCACTACCAACTGATATATTCCAAATACAAGCCCATTTATCTGCAAAAATGCCCCTCGTACTTCTACTTCTGTTGAATAAAACGGAATTATCAACGTTATCGATAACGCCGCCACAAAAACCACCGGCCCACAATACGATAACAAAACATATTGCGGATTTGCTACTACATTTTTGTAAGGACTTTTAGTCCTAGAAAACCCCAGTTTTCTTCGTCCTACACCTGCCATGACCGTCTTGTAAATAAGAGAAAATCTGTGGTCCTCTTGAGCACAGCGTGCCTACTCAACTGGAATATAGATTCTAAACGTCGGCGTGCTCACTTTACATCTCTACAATGAAACATCCAGCAGAGCTGTTTGCAATTCAATCTGGTTTCGTGTATGGATAATTTATGCATTGTGTAGGTCTCCTGGTGAGTTTGTTGCTACAGAGCTACTGACACAATTTTTTTAAACGTTAACATAAGTGAAACTGCTAATGGTGACATTGAAGGAAATAACCATTATCTTAAGTGTTCCAGATTTAATTTTTGCATGGTTCTGTTTCAAGAATTGTGCATTTTGAAAACGATAGCCATAAACAGTAAAAGAATGCAAAATATGTCGCAAAAATGCGTACAAAATGGGGTTGGGGTTTGCGTATTTCTTCCGATAAACATGTTCCTTGTATTTGGTAGTTTTCCTTCTTGTAATATGTCAAAATTGTGGAGCAATGGATCTCACTTGATGGGTTGTCTATCAAATACCGGTTTTTATTTCAGTATGATCCGCAAACGCCCAACCAAACTCCGACAAATCTATGCAAAAACGATTAAGCCAAATACAGATGCAGTTGACTTAAACATTGATTCCTGTCCGAAAAATTTTAATGTAGACATGACATGATTCAATATTTGTATAGATTGCTGTAAAAAATATCCCTGTAGGGATAAGTGGATCGTTAATAGACTAGTAAAAACGTACAATTCTTATGTAGGCATCAATGAAGTAAGAAAACAAGCTTTTCAAGGGTGGCCTTTTCCAATCAAGCCGGCTATAATGAGCAGCCAACATAATAAAACAAGACCAGAAATCACAACGAGGAATGCAGGTCTTTTCCAGTGTTACTCTCACCTTGCCCCTGCCAAGGTTTACTTTATTAATGCGTGAACCGCTCTCCAAAATATAATTGCATAAAACAAAAAGATAATTTCCATATTTAATTGCGACGAGTTTTTGTTTTGTTACTTTTATTACGCGTATTTCTCAACTTTACATTAACGTTACATAAGCTCTAGCACAATAATTTTTTGTCGACTCCTCTCGCCTCGTTTATAAAACAATTACATAAAAATAATCGATCCGCTCAGTCTAAGCCTATTATAGATCGTCAAAATCCCTCGTAAAAATATTCGGTCACCGTCTGCATACAAAAATTGTCCTGAGAATTAATACCTTAACAAGTTACGTTTTTACTTAATCATGGATTAAACATCAACACTTGAGAGCTACTCATGTCGTCTTGTTATTCCGGTTGTCGTCCTGTCAATATTACACATTTTCTACTAAATGTATCCACTTTCAGTCTGTCAGTTACCCAAAATATGCAGTTCTACAAGGGATTTTTATTACGCTACTTGGCTACTTCAAGTTTTAATTTGAGAGGACATCACGTCTTCATGATTTATTACATTTTTTTTTCTCTCGATTCCCGTGACAGGTCATTTCTGGTGTAAGCATAAATTGTATAGAACGCACAATTTATGATGTCGTCTTGTACCTGAGCGGCGTAAAAATAAACCAGTTTTTCTAAAGTTTTTCCTACTTTCCAGCTGCATCCCGTATCATAAGATCTACATTTTTATGTAAGATTACCCTGTAAAATTCCTTAGAATAAATTATCAAAATTCTTATACCCTGCTCTAGTCTACAAAGATAATGATCTTGTATCAGCAGCAAGAGAATTGTATATAAAATCGTCGTTCAGATTAGCCACCGAGCTGCCGTAAAAAATGTTCTGGCTGTTTTTGAGAAACTGGAACTTTTCTTCATCCATGCAAAACAAGAGATAGTC
>JAAXOA010002476.1:0-13147 GCA_036561885.1 Salina celebensis | reverse complement strand
CGTTACAAAAGAAAGGACTAAAAGGACATTTGACCAAAAAAAAGGACGTCCTTTCTTTTCCTAATTTTGGGTCCAAAAGAAAGGACTGTCCTTTGAAAGAAAGGACGGATGGCATGTCTAAGCATTGGTAATGTAATGTGTTTGCAAACAATGTAAACGAGGAGAGAAGATTCTGCTCTCAATCAGAGGTCACGATTGACGAACCTACGACTGGAATCATATGAGGAACATGGTTAAATAATACTTTAAATAGATATTTTGAATTAAGGATATTGTTGTTTTTGAGGCAAAACCCCAATCTGTAATTTTATCCTCAATCACGGAATCATATCAAGTAATTGTGTTTTTCAAGTTTCAGAATGCATTTCGGGATTGTGATTACAGACAGTTGGGGCGCACCAACTTTATTCCTTTGTTCCAAACTTATAAGTTTGGTCACCAGACCAACTAAATAAAGTTGGTTATCATCTTATAAGTTTAGAACAAACTTTAAAAAGTTGGTGAAGAGGAAACACACTTTATAAGTATAGAACCAACTTTATAAAGTTGGTTTAATGCCCATATTTGGGCATCAAATTGTGAATGATGTTTAGTAAAATTTCAAAAAATCAATAACTTTTGAAAGCCACGGTCGATTTTGAAGCGCCACAGTGAAAAGTTTCCTTTTTTTGCAAGGAATTTATTGAAACTTTCAAAAAAGGCATCCGGTCCTCCTAATTTCCGTCCCGATTTTTTGAAATTTTACTAAAAATCATTCATAATTTGATGCCCAAATATGGGCATCGAACCAACTTTATAAAGTTGGTTCTATACTTATAAAGTGTGTTTCGTCTTCACCAACTTTTTAAAGTTTGTTCCAAACTTATAAGGTGATAACCAACTTTATTAAGTTGGTCAGGGGACCATACTTATAAGTTTAGAACAAACTTTATAAAGTTGGTGCGCCCCAACTGACAGAACACTTTTTGTTCTCCAGCGATTCCAAATGTTTCAGGCTTCAACAAAACATGTCTTTGTTCCAGTTGACTAGAACCGTTTTATACTTTTCATTATGCATCATTGAATACTAAAATATAACATGTTTGTAAATTTGTAGTTTAAACAGATAGTTTTAAAAATACATACTGCTGTGTAACTCTATAACTGGGCTTCAGATTTTAACTCCGTTAGTAAGTCATTTGTTAGTCACTAATTAATACACTACAACTTATATAAAAGAATGAAATCTGTGGATGAGATGAACTAGCCGATTGTGCATAAATAAGTATAAGCGGAAAAAGTATAACTATGAAAAAGTATAAGCGGAAAAAGTATAACGCGAAAAACGTCGTGGGCCTGAATTAGTATATTATGTCAAAAAGTATAACGCGTAATTAGCATAATATATGAAAATCTATAACTTCAATGAAATACATACATAAGGCAAGCTTTTGACTTTAGTCTGAAACTTGTATCACACGCGACTAGAAGTGACTATAGTATACTTTTTAAAGTTATACTTATTTATGTAATACCGAACTAGCCAGTTGAATATTTCAATAAGTCGCGGCTTAATAAAACCGTTCATTGACAAGGTGTTCTGAACATTTACCCTCTGCGATCAAAATCAAAACAATAAGCTGAGATTGATTGCAACTGTGATACAAAACTGAAGAATTACTAAGGGTGTGACACTTTCAAAGAAATTGTCACACCCAAAGTTAGCTTTACAGGATCGCAAAGCTGTCACCGTTTTTTGAAGACTTTTCCAGGTAGAAACATTCATTACTAATAAATCCATGATCAATTCTTTTCTAACAAACTGTTCACTCTTCGTATTCAAAAGTGCCTGAAATCTAAAGCAAAAAAGAATTATGAATGATGAAAAATTACATCCCGTGCAAAACACAAGTAGGCCCATAAGTCCCAGATCCGAGTGATGCTTTACAAGGCCATAGATTCCAAGAATATTCATAGTGCCAATTGAAACGAAGACAGTTTGCATTATGAGACCTTCATGGAAATTGTTATAAATTTGGCATAAGATTTGTACCGATTTGTACCACAAAATCTTTCTTTTCATTCCCTCACTCCTGGAATATAATGACCTTATCTTTGTCATCGAAATGGATACAACAAAGCTGTAAAGGGCTAACCCTATTCCAGGTACCTGGAATATGGTAGCTAGCATTGTGAAATTGAAGTGGATTTTCCAGATGTAGTAGTTTGTATAAAAACATGCAATTATTTTGCCCAATTCCAGTAATCCGAATGGAAACTTGGAAATTTGAAGAGGGAAATGATTCCAAGGTAAATCCGAGCTGAGAATTGAACTCAGACCCAACAGATACGGATACAACCAGCAGATGAGACTTGATGCAAGGAAGAATACTTTGAACATTTTGCACGAGTTGACTTGTCTCCAAAATTGTCGCAATCCAGCTGAAAGTATTGTAGTAAGTTTTACAATCAGATTTGTAAACTAAACACTCATTTTATCATGTTTAAATTGAGTATGATCAAATCCCTATATTACGGCCTTTTTCTATAGGACAACTTGTAAAATAATTGGACCCAATAAACCCTTAATCTTAACATACAGTCTGTTATAGAGCAGTACGTAATAAAGGGATTCCACCGTTTTTTGTACTAGTTTCTTAACAGCACCTGTCCCAAATTTCCTTGAAATTATTCTTTGTTCCAGTTCCATGATTCCGTTGAGAAAGCTAACCAGATGGGCCCCATCATTTCGCCACTTCCATATTATAAGAGGTGATGTTATGCCGAAGCTGCTGTAAGCTATTTTCCCAACAAATACATAATATTTTTCCATTGAGGCTGATATTCCCTGATAGAACAATAAGACACCGCCAATAACAGCAAGAATCCATTGTTTAACCCACTGTTGCCTGAAACATTTTGCGTAAACGAATTCAATTTTATTTGTATTGACAACGCAATTCAATGGAAAAACCAGTTTGGGACAAAGAATGTTTCCGGATCTGCATGCCTTTGAGAAACGGCTTATGGAAACGCTTAAGTCCAAAGTTTCGAACATTTTTATCAAAACGATAATGTTTTCTACAAGACGTACATACTAGAAATGTATGTCTTTGTTTGTTTTTTCATACATAGAAATCTTGTAGCTACTTCTAAAGGGGGTGTGAATCGCCACGTGGTAAATGTCGGGTTCGATTTTAATTAAATTTACGATCTTCGATACATGTAAATGACTGGAATAAATGATGATGAGAGTTTTGATCATAAGAAACTATAGAGAATTGTATTTAATTAAAAGGCGTGACGGGTTATCATGTTTAAAACACATTATGCTTGTCATTCATAATACTGTATGTGGCAATCTCCATGATGCCAGATACAATCATAAGGAGAACATTATTGCTTAAGAATTTAATTCAATTTAATTCAAGCGAGCTTGTCGTCGTATTTCAGGGAGACTACGCAGTAACAAAATAAGGAAGTAATCCGTGGCAAAAATTTAATTTGTCGATTTAAGATGAAGCATTCCAAATAAACCATGGTAGTACCAATATAGGGTAAAGCAACAACTTTGTTTGTCTCCAAGATGACCAGGTTTTAAAGATGATGGGAAGGAGCAAATTTAGCCCTAATAGCAGTTAGCCGTTTGCTAAAAGTTTTATATAAATAGGCTTCCTTTCACGAAAACTCTTTTTGGTTTTAGAAGTTAGCAGACGTGTTTAATACACGTCTCATATGATACGAACTTATCACAAACTGATTTTATATTTATTGTGAGAACTTAAGTAGGCAAATTAGTTCAATAACCGCATCGCATGTGATCAAAACCGTAATGTTAGGATTTTGCTTCTAGTGTTATCGAGTCAAGTTTTCCCATCATACATAAGTAGACCTGCCATCCGTCCTTTGTTCCAAAGGACAGTCCTTTGTTTTGGGCCTCAATTTGACAATTCAGAGGACGTCCTTTGTTTTGGGGAAAGTGTCCTTTTGTCCTTTGTTTCGTGAGTTTGGCAAAAAATATCATATTTTGGGCAGTTTTTCAACAAAAATTAACGTTTTTCGCCTATTTTAGGCACAAGTATCTTTTTACATGTATATGATTCTAGCAAAATATGCATTTTCTGGTAATTTAACGTTGAATTTGTCTACAAGTAATGTCTGATGCGTGTCAAAATTAGGGTACTGGAAGGCGTCCTTTGTTTTGTGCCTCTGTGTCCTTTGTTTTGAGGCAAATTTGATGGCAGGTCTATACATAAGTGAAGTTTTTGCTGGACAAAAAAACTTATCATCGCCTTAGGTTTTACTTGTTTTGAAACCAAACACGAATAAATAATAACTTGAATTATAATGAATAATAAATGATAATGAATGAATTTGCAAACATGCCACTAGCAAAAATTTTGAAACAAATCCAGCAGCAAATCAAAGGTTCCTTTTTCCGAAGCTACGACTGCAATCACCTATTGAGGTTCATTATAGAAAATTTTAAACATAATATGTATTGCATCTTGATATTTTTGTTCGTAGGGCAAAACCTGTCATTTTATCATTTTGTTATTGTAGTAAATGAGTAGTGTGAGAACTGAGTGGGCAAATTAGTTGAATAACTGCATGGCATGTGATCCAAACCGTAACGTTAGGAGTTTGCTTCTAGTGTTATCGAGTCAAGTTTTCCATCATACATAAGTGAAGGTTTTGCTGGATAGAAAAACCTATTATCGCAGAAGGTTTTACTAGTTTTGAATGATGATGTTAGGAGTTTTGTTCTCCGGTGATGTATTAACTGCCTAATTCATTTGGATGCATGGATTGATGCTCCACGAGGACATGCATTTCGCCTTAATTATTTGAATCAGAACAATTTTTGCAACACATAGATATACTCCTCCGACTTTAATTTACTTCAGCTGGATCTTAAAGACGAGTTAAAATTATGTGACTCTGGCTCTTTTCATACTGAAACGGAATATTTCGGGCTTTAAAAATCTCCAAGTTGTTCTAATAGACTTGAACCTTTATGATGAGCTTCCAAAAAAAAAACATTTTAAAATCCTATTCTATTGAATCAGAAACTTAACCCACCTTTCACACAGGTCGTGGTTGGATTCCATTACTACTTAATTAAACACAAGAAGCTTTGTATTCAAAGCCGGGACGGTTGATGACTGATTGATAATTTTGTAGGTGAGCCTGCCGTGCAGAGGTTCAAAAGCGCTGCTGAAAATGAAAATACCGCCAAACTATTTTCTTAAATCCTGCGGTGTTAAGTTCTTCATGTGAAAAATACATAGAATTAAAATATCCTTTGGTTTGCACAGCCTTAATAATTTCATTCGTCACAATTATCTACTAAAACGCTAATGATTTATTTTGTGGCATATTGTTTACATTCAGCTTAAGCAAACCGGATTTCGACGATAGTAATGGAGACTCGTTACACCATTCTGTTATGGAGTAGGGGATAGTTTAAATCAGTTACGCAATGATACTCTAGCAAATACTGCCAAATGGTTAAACAATCTTTGGCGAAAGTAAATCTTTATTGTATTTATCCTTGAACTTTGTTAGATCTGTTATTTTCACACATGGCTTCTGTGTAACAGGTGGACTGGAAACAGACCATATGTTTTAATTCTTCGTGTGCCAATGTTCCAAAATCAAATCGTATTTGATCAAGTGGTTGTATATGCATAAAACCTTTATTTGATATGCAACCAATTTTGATACGTCAATAGATCCTAACAGACTTGTGTTACTAACTGGACAATGCCGCTTAACCAGTATAAAATCCCAGTCAATTTTCAGTCAGTAGCAATTCCCGGTAAAGGAAAAGTGGAGATAACTTTACACAACAAAATGGAACTACTACGTTCAAATCAGGGTCTGGTAGGGGCCTGGCGAAGGCCCTGGTGTAAATGGTCGTAACATAGAACGGTTGACGCCAGTAGAGAATGTAGTAAATGATTATTGTCGTCGTCTCACATCGTTCTGTTACAGAATTAGCTACACCTGGTAAAGTATTAATGCATGACACATGTGGCGCTACAATAAAAAACTGATGTATACGGGCTTTACAAGTTATACACTCAAGGAAACCCACCAAATTTAGTGTGTTTAATCTAAATCTAGTGGGTTCAAAAATTATTGAATCAAATTTTGTCCCTAAAGTTAGTGTGCTGCAACTGAATTTAGTCGGTAAGAATACAGTTTTGAGATCAAAGCGACACTAAACGTTGAAATTGACGAGATAATTTTCCGGCGTCTGTTCGTGTCGGCCATCGTCTAGGATAAGGTGTTTGGGGTTTTTAGCACAAATTAGTGTATGACATTTGAAAGAAGCGAAAGTTGTAAGCGGACCTGATTGATAGGATTGTGCCGTTTGTTCATCCGTGCGAAAGCTCAGCAACTATATGAAGTATAGAGCTAAAAATTTTCACACATATTCTTTAGACATAGACACATCCTCGTTTAATCCATAGATCTCTTCTAAGTGAACATTTTTGCTACTCAGCCTATGCAATCTTTGGTTAGTTTCGTCATCTTCGTTGAATAACTGCAAAATTGTATTTTTCACGTTCGCTAATCAAATTAAATCGAATTCAATAACCTAATAACGATAAACGAACTTAATTTACAGCTGGTCCTCATAATAGACTTCGAACTTCTACGCTCCTCTTTCACTCTGAAAACAATGGAGCTTCGAGACGTTTTCAGTCTTGCTTGGTTTATGTTTTTTTATGTCGCAAGCAGGTTAAAAAATATACGACATATATTGTCTATTACTGAGCTCTGACTGGAAAATGTCAAGATATGTCATTTTTGAACCTACAAGCCACGGGAAAAAAACAGCAGAAGCAGAATGAAAAAAAAAAATCCGCAAACCGACATAATTCATCGCGTGTGGTCTTTCTTATCAGGTTAAAATACGAGGGTCGAAGTTAGACTTCTCTTACTTCTTTCCTCTGTAACTCGAATGAAATGAAAAAATCCGGATCAAAAATGAATTGGGTTCAATGATTTAAAATTAATTAGTTAATGATATAAACAAGAGATTGCATTTGCTACCTAATTCAATCAAGTATGTATGTCCATACTTCTGACTAAACCCAAAATTTACAATTTACAATTTACAAAATGTGCAATGTGCTTTATGATTACAGTGTTAATATTCTTTGGATACTCAGACATATTTGTTAACATTTGGATGTTAAATGATTTATACCAAATAAATTTAGCTTATGCGCAAGAAGCTTAGTGTAAGCACACTAAGTTTAGTGTGTTGAATTTAAATTAAAAATAATCGATATGATCATCTTGAAGATTTTAAAATCACTAAACATTCAGCATTGTTTTCTCTTTCAAACATTTTTTCACATTTTTCATCCGTTGCAGTCGCAAGCGCAAGATACGGCCTTTTCTTTGTTCCAAACTCTTAAAATTACCTATCTTCAGTTTGGCACGTTGAAAAATCCGCTTTACTAACATCTAACGTAATTCGAATTAAACCGGCCGTGATCGACCCGTGATTTTTAGAACCGTGAACCCGTCTTCGAAACTTCCACCTGTTATTTTTGTGATTTTCTATTAAGAACAAACTAAATTAGGTTTAATCGTTTAAAAAAACTAACTAAATTTTGTCAAAACCCACTAAATTAAGCTTGTTGCCGACGAAGTAAATTTAGTTTAAACACACTAAATGTAGTGGGTTTCGTTGACTGTTATATGGATATCTTTGTAGCAAATGGGAATGTAATATATAACCTGTACGTAACAGATTATTGCAAATTGAATATTTACTTGCATTCATAAAGAAGGTTGCCCAAAATTTGATTGTGCCGGATGTAAAAATAACCATGAATGAAATGACGCAGTATGTTTATCGCCATCACTAAAAAAACAACTTACCCCAATCGGTCAGTTGTGATTGTTACGGATTAAGGTTATTACGGCGGATAAGTATTATTCGCATTTTCCCGTAGCTGGCTATTGACAACAATAACATGAACGAAAATGTTGATTTCGAAGACGATTGGAACAAAGGATGGACGAAATAGTGCCATGTCCAATTATTCGGTAATATTGTGTAAAGGAAACAGTCATTGAGACATATTTAAGAAATGGGAACATTCACGGTTATATATAATATTGATTTTCTTGTATAACTCTCGTTTTGAGGTTTGGTGGCAATAGATATTAACTAGAAAATAAATTAAAATGGAGCGAAAATTAATTTCTCATATGGAATGAACATTTTGTTGTGTAAAAATGATAAATTGGTTTCCTAACGGCGCGGTAGGATTCGATAGCCTACCATAAAATACCAGTCTTTAAATTCCCATCAGTTAAAATAAGGTGATTAAGACTTAGTGGTCTCCCGATAACAAAATTCCGGGATTAAATGATGGCTACTAACATGTCGCCCTAGTTTTATACACTTCGTTTGAAGTTATTTGAAGAAGTTATTAATCGTGAGAAGATTGAAATTATACGTGCCAATGTTGCTTAAATTTGTCGATTTGTGTTTCTTACACTTCTACAATTATTCATAGATTGATACCGAAATCCATAGTAAGACTCACACCATTAGCAGGATGACGCCGACAATCTTCTTGGCAATCGGGATAGCTGGATTTTTCCCAATTTTCTCGACACTTGTTTCTTCATTCAGACTGGAGATGAACAAACATATCTGCAAGGCAACATCAGTTTACGTAATCCTATCACAGAAAGAGGACCCAAGTCGTCTCGCCCCTGATCAAATCTTACAGTCCTTGTTACGTTTAAGTCAGGATCCCTTAAGTCTTCAAAGAGCCTTCGAGAAAATTGTTGAATACAACTCTGGAATGACACACGACAGTATATTCATCTGGCATCTTACAACAAGCTATAATCGCATGCATAACATACTTCAACGAGCAAATAACAACGAAAAATTTGGAGTAAACAACTTTAAAAGAATTAAGCGCCTAAATTACATGAAATTCAATTGCCACTGCACAATTGTGTTAACACAACACAAAGAAATTGTCACTCATTTTCATGTTAATAATGAATTCCAATACTTTCGATACTGGGGGTTTTGGTTTTATCAAGCTACCGAAAACAGTTCAATATCACTTTCGTCCAACCCAAAAGCTGTACTCATTCTTTTATCGGACAGCCATGCATATCACGCCTCTGAACTTTCACATAACGCCGTATATGCAGCTCCTCTGCCAACATTTATCTTTGTGGTTCCCGAGCCAGGAAAAATCATCAAGATAGCATGGGCTTGTACTTACTGTAAATTAGAACTAAGATTGCTCCTTAAACATCGTATATTTGCCGATACTTTTCTTTGGATTATTCTTCGCCACTACCACCCCCATGAAAGATACCGAAACCAAAACGGAGCTGCGTTTGAAGTGACTGGATTTCCTCAAGTGCCTTCATGGTCAGACGTTCTTTCGAAACCCTTGGTGGTTACAATGTTGGGATACCTTTCGTACTCAACTCATTTGGACCGATGGACCTGTCAAGAAGTGATTTTTTCGAAAGTGAAAGATGGCTGGTGGAGACACACAACAGACAGCTTGAGCTTAACAAGAAATTATGAAATTCAAATGGCATGTTCAGGTCCAATGCTTTCGCTTTTGACTATAATGGCAAATCGCCTTAACTTTTCAAGTGTTAGCGGAATGCATATTCCACAGATATGGCAAGGGTTAGTACCGAGAGTTTTGATTGATTGTGAACACTTCGTAGATGAATCTGGCCACGATGCGCATCCTGAGACTGTTGAGTATATTCTTGTTGATCATTCTGTTTGCGCCTTTGTGTACTGCGGTAGTAATGATAAAAAAGTATCGCACATTTTTCATGTCTTGGGAAACCCGTTTCATGTGGACCTTTGGGTAGCAACTGGGACAACAATTGGACTGATTATAATTTACCTGTGGCTCCTCGATAAATGCTGGTCGGCGGCTTATTTACAATCTTTTGCAGCCGAGGTTTATAATCTTGTGGAAATTATCTTGCAGAAGAGTTCGCGTTATGAAACCAAAACTGCAATGCTGCTGGTATGCCTGTCATTTGTACTGTCGTTTCATTATGAATTCGATATGACTGCATATATGATAGCGCCACCAACTCCATTTGTGTATAAAACCCTAAGGCCTTTGCTACAAAATGGCTACAAGTTTTACTCTCCAAGAATTCGACTCCTTACGGAGAGTCATTACGATCGTCAAATTGAGGTTGCTGTGTCCTATTTTGAAGAAGAATTGAAACGTGAGGGCTTCTCTCAAGACCTCATGAATTTGTCGCTCTGGACACGACCACTAAACGAAGTTGACTTTGTGAATCGCTCTGTCGCCGTTTCGCTTTGGGATGCCCCTGTCCTGAAGGAATACGAACTAGCCCAAAAAATTAATTCGATTCAAAATAAAAAAACAATTACATTTTATTTGCAACTTTCCCTTGAAAGGTACAGACACAAGCTAACTACAAGTAGAAGCTGTCATACAGTTCCAAAGACGTACGGCAGTTTACCAGTTTACTGCAGCGTGTACTCGGTAATTCGCGGACGGGTGAAAGCAGTGTTACAAAGACTGTTGTTTGAAAGCGGTTTGAAGATGTATTGGGTTAGGAGGTTAATAGAAATGTCAAGCTTCACGATAGAAGTTTATGAAGAAAATACAGTTGAGGTTCTAACCGTGGACGAACGAATTATTTCGGTTTTCAAAATATGTGGCATTGTTAGCTTATTTAGTTTTTTGAGTTTCGCATTGGAGAACGTAAACTTTCATGTAGCATTTATTGCAAGTGTCATTGGAACGTTTTCAAGATGGGCAAAAAATGTTTGCAGGGAGCATGTGATAGAAAACTTACAGTTAATGCATAGAATATTCGTTGACCGTTAGAAGAATTGATTATAAACCTTTCCCGTATGGAATCAAATGCATAACTGAATAGAATATGTATGGCAAACCTTATGTAAAATCAGAGTACAAGCATTGAGGAGTGTATGAATGATCGGCTAACGAATTTGATTTGATTTCGAAGTGACAGGCTGTATATAAGGTTTTAGAATACGTGCTATTGTAACAATCACGGTTATTTTTAATGTTTAAATGGAATGGAATGTTCTCTATAATGTTATGCTTCTAGTTCCATGTGCCATACATTGAAAAAGATATACGATTGCAAAATAAATGTCTATACGGAATAGTATTAAAAAACCTTTTAATGCTTAGAAGACACAAATCTGGTGTATCAAATCATGACTGAAGTGCTTTCATTATCCTTTCCGCTCCTTCATCGTGGGTCGCTGGTAGACAATGCTATATGAGAATGGGGTTGTGAGAGATGCTAAATGCTTCATCCGCTGATACCATCCTGAGTGTGCATTACGTTTTCTCCTTTCCATTGTTATTTCAGATTTTCCCCCAGCACAGGACACAGTTGTACTGCAGAAAAAAAATTCTTCATAAATAAAAAGATTCATTTCATAAAAGCAATTTGTATTATACGCTGATTTATTTAAGGCGATCTAAGAATTCAAAATGAATGGACAAGCTTCAGGAGTCTGATGATCAGTATACATAGATACGCTACTTGTATTGAAAGAGAGAAACTGGATTGGAGGAGGAATAAAACAGAATGTTTACATGTATAAAAAAACGACCGAGAAATGTTTCCAGGTGACTTGATGATTACGTCGTGTATTGGTTCAATGAATAATCCAGGAACACTCCCTTTTACACAGCGGCTTTAATCACTTGGAAACATTTCACAAGTTGTTTTTACACCTGTAAACATTCATTTTTATATCTCCTTCAATTCCAACTATAAACTTGTTAGTATGCATGTCACATCCCTGGTGTTACTGCTTATTGAACAAGATTATTCAGAAGGAGCTGCAAATCTTAATCGTGTTATTTGGACTTGTATCATTGTATGGTCCTGTAACTGATACATTATGCCACCAAATATTATTCACCAATGCCTTCGCTTGTGCTGTCCCGGCCCCCTGAGTGATATGAGGTCCCGGCCCTCAACTAGCCTTACCCATACAATACAATTCCCCAAATTATTAATTTTAAGTTTTTTGTCTTCATTTTGGACGTCTTTCCCGAACGGTTTGGAATTCGTTGTCCCTGTGAAGTTAGCCAAAAAAGTTTTCCCCGTAAACCCAGAGACTTGCGCTACTCTCCATTCATTGAAAAACTCATTTTCCAGTAATTTATTGCGATGGAACTGCCGACTTGCCTCCGTATGTTTGTGAATGGAGAGAAGCAAACGTCACTTTTATGGACTTCATCATAGAAAAGTATTTTTTGGTCGGAGTTTTTATAGCACCAATATTAAATCTGGGAAAAAGATAAAAACCTGGTCAATTTTCAAAAATGGAGGTGAAGCAGGATTACGAAAATTGACCGAAATTTGTACAAAAACTTTATACTTAGGTTTCCTACTCAACAAATCTACAAATGTTGGTTATAACTTTTATGTGTGCTGATATGGTCGGGATGGTAGGAATGACAACCTACTCTAGCCCGGGTGCTACTGAATGACTACAGTGCTGGTCGCTGTGGCAAGAAACAATGATAACGCGAGAGTAGATTCTGGAGCGAGACCTTTCTGGTCCGTTTCTACTTTAATAGTAATTATAAAACACATCAGACACAAGTATTTCATAGCTTCTTCTGTAGAACCTAGCGGTTCTACGTACATTACTGTACCTTACTGCTACATGGTTTAGTCAGATCTTTAAATAAAAATCATAATTACCTTCTTGTTTATGATGAATATTAAACACGAGAAGATATAATGATCTTTAAGTTTTTAAATTTTAATTTAAAAACTTGACATTATATTTTTATTTTTTCTCCTCCTGTCCCGGCCCCCTTCTGCATTTTTGTGTCCCGGCTGTAGTATTTCTATACTAACGTTAAAATAACAACGCCAAGGCTATTAACTAATTAAGTTTAAACTTTATTACTTAACAGCTACAATTTACTTTGTAGTTACAACTTGGTAAGAATGGACAACCTCTAGACCACAACCACGCAACTTGTTCACAGAGACACGTTGCATACAGAATGAACTCTTTTACATTTGAACTCTATTGACCTGATACTCAGCACTCCTTCCCCCTTATCTTTAAATGTGCTCTATGTAGCGGTCG
>JAAXOA010002475.1:0-13148 GCA_036561885.1 Salina celebensis | reverse complement strand
CCTCGCCCGTAAGGGCGAGGCTCGCAGGCGAAGCGGCAGGAGGGAGCGGGCGAGGAGCCTGGAGGGGGAGACACGGCTGCCGGTGTTGGGGCGGCTCTGACAGACGGCGGGGTTCGTCTGGAGGACTGTGGGGCTCGGCCCTCTCGGGTGACCGCCCGTCCCAACCTCTGATGAAGATTTTACTCCTATCCTCTCGGTTTTCTCGGGCCGTTCACAAGCAACCAAACATTCAATCAGCGTGACGTACTTTATGGATGACCCCCTATCAAAATATATTGTGGACATACCTTTAAAACGTTTTTGTACACGTTTTCTGCGTTAGAAAGATAAGACTTTCGTGCGTAAAATATAAAGCTAGCTGAGACTTCGCGACAAAAATACAAAGTTGAAAAGTAAAATCTAAATATATTGGAGATATTTTTGAAGGAATGTTGTGAAGTATAGCTGTATATAGTATATATATTTATTTTTGGGGCTGCTCCTCATCAGCACATGATTTCAGGTTTGTATTGACCCATCATGTCCAGATTGGCTTCCTCCTGATTTTCCGTTTTATGTTTTTGCCAAAACACGATCACAATTTTATATCCCCACGATCACCACACCAAATAATTGTCACGAGCCACATAAATGCAAAAAGAAAAAAAAAACCAAACAAAAACAAAATAAACCTCACATTACAAATGAAAAAGACACACGATTTTAAAATATAATATTGATATCAAAAACGTTAATAGAATGCAAGACAAGAAAGGGCAGACAGGATTTAAAACATTGAATAACATTGTTAATATTTGTTAGTTTCTATCAATAATTGATTAATACTTGCATACAAATATGGCGAGCGGCGTCAAAACTGTTCATAAAAGCGCAGATTTCTTACATAAACATTAAAAAGCCAACAAATAAAACTCTGTGGTTTAAAATATGCAAAATGTATGTTAAAAGGTTAAAAGCTGTTACATAAAAATATGTAATATTTCACATATTTGTATCAAAATGGCGGACATTCCGCATATATTTGCAATTCAAAATTTAAAAGCGCGCCCTCAAACTATTGTCAGAAGCTTAATATTTCAAAAATTGTTAGTTGAATAGTGAAGCGAAAACTTTGTAGTTTGCCATTGTTCCATATTTGCATATTTGGTGGGTGTATTTTGTACATGACGCCGGGATAATAATGATCGTGTTTTGTAATTAACCAAACAAGCGAATATTTTTAAGCAAATGTTAAAAGCGTGAGTAGTAAAAGTGTATATTGCACCAGAAAAAAATATAATTGGTCTTTTTTTAAACTAAAAAAGTATCATACAAAAAGGAAATGTTTCAACTATTTTTTTATATTACCAAAGATTTATCAGATTTGCAAAACACCGGCAACCAAATTTACTCACGCTTGACACGATCAAGATATATTTTCTATGAATCTTCTTCCTTATATATTTTTTTGTATCATATTTGGTTACGTCAAAATCTCTCTGGTAAACCGAAGCGTTATTATTTTTGAAACCACAACCGTAATTTACACGTGCATTGTTTTCTATTTGTTTAGTGCATGATGAACAGTGACAACAATATTTGTCTGTAATATTCTATAGTGCATTAAATAGGCTCTTCTTATAGTGCTTGTAGGCAGTGATAGAGAGTGCAATCAACTCTGAAAGAGAGACACCACGTAATATATTCAGCGCATAAAACTCTCGAAAGAAGAAAGACAAGGGCTATTATTACAATAGTATTAAATATACAGACAGGTAGACAAACGCTAAATGAGACAAGATCTGAAGTAGACAGACGTGTCGCTAAAAAATTGTGCGGTTACGTTGGGATTGGATGACAAACTTTTCAATTTAAAAATATATTTAGGATTTATTCTAATGATTTTTTAAAAACAAAGAATCCAGTGTTTTATTCTGGAGGTTTACAGAAGTCTCTAGAGTTCTTTTGTGGAACAGAACAGTTTTTTGAAAGCCAGGGGGGCTGGCCTTAGCCGCATAGTAGCACATGGAATTTAAATCTGTTACTATGTTGCTAACCCCAGCCCCCTGTCTTTAAAATATTTTATGATCCACTAGATCTGGAAGTATTGACCTGTTAGAATGGTTCACCGTATGAATATTTTCGTTTATAACGGCGTTGCTTTTTGTCATTTAAATTTTCGAACAATTCTCATTCACCAATAAGTTCTACCGATTGATTGTATTTTTTTGATATGCGTCTCTGTCTACTAAACTTTAAGCTAACAGTTTGTTACCGATGAAAAGCCTAATATCAATAACAACCCGTCAATTGCTTAATCTAACCATGTTTTAACCTTCCTACATATTTTTTACTCCCTAATGAATATTGGCTCGTGTAGGATAAGAAAACATATAAGCCAACAATTTTAACTTAATTTGGACTGCATCATATTGTATCCTCTGTTAACCATTGCACTTTACATTTCTAACAAATAACCGAAAAATGCATCTTCTTCTAGACGATTATCATAGTATTACATATCCATTAACGGCGTCACCGTTTGCTATTGTATCCAACACTTTTGTTTGTCTTTCAAACACTTCCTATGTGATATGGAACATTTAGCATACTTTTGTAGTATATTTAGTGATTTATAATTCCCTAACCATATTTTCCTACCTGTAAATACCAACTCCAATTTCCCTTTCATTTTTTTTCTTCTCCCCGTCCATTAATCAATTCTCCCAAAACAACAATAACATTTTTATTATTAGAAAGTGGTTTCTTTTTTCGTACATTTCCTCCCCCCAGACATGGCTCATATTCACAATATATTTTTATATCATATATACATACATACAGTGCAAATCTCCTATAAAAATTGTTTGTCATGCCAAAAAACCAGACACAATAATCCTGTCTTTAAAGAAAAACGTCTTCTCTGTAATCACATTGTCGATCAAGCCATACCGCACATGATGACGCTTACACTAATTTTTCAAGTATCCATTTTTTACTGCCCTCAAGGCATAATGTAAGAAAAAAAAACAAGTTGCAAAAATATTGCAATCAGAAGCAGCAGAAGCACTTGACTTTTTTGCCTTTTAAAAATCATCTCCTGACCTGGTCAACCAAATCAAAAATATACTCGTTTATAAAAACAAAACCAAAAATTGCATGAAGCTCTAATGTTATTTTTTGCAATTTTCTTAAGGCGACATGGACCAGACACATGAATCCTCTAACATGACATCCTAGTCATATATCACCGTCGTCTTGACTCACAGAGTGACGTGTGACATGAGAATATATACGAAAAAGGTGAAAGTGGCCGTCTACAAGTTTTTTTTTTAGGCATAATGTAAAAAAACAAGTTGCAAAAATATTGCAATCAGAAGCAGCAGAAGCACTTGACTTTTTTGCCTTTTAAAAATCATCTCCTGACCTGGTCAACCAAATCAAAACTATACTCGTTTATAAAAACAAAACCAAAATTGCATGAAGCTCTTATGTTATTTTTGCAATTTTCTTAAGACGACATGGACCAGACACATGAATCCTCTAACATGACATCCTAGTCATATATCACCGTCGTCTTGACTCACAGAGTGACGTGTGACATGAGAATATATACGAAAAAAGGTGAAAGTGGCCGTCTACAAGTTTTTTTTATAGAGTCTCATTAAAACCAGAATTATTTATTATACCGACACTATGCACAGTATATACTTCAAATATACACGCGCTACTTGCATATATCTTTGTTATTATTCTTATAAATACAGGATTCCTCTATATAAGACATAGCTCATTAGTGTTTTTTCCTATATCATTAATCAACATTTGCTATCTATTTTGTTGATTACTGCATTTTGCGAATGACAGGGTACAATATATTTACTACTCTGATTAATTTTTTTTTTCACTAAATGTACGTCAAACAGGTGCATATAGAAAGTAAAGTGGATATTTTGATATTTCTTTACAAATCCACCGCTGCAAGTCCTTTCGCTTTCAAACAATTGATGTGTCGCTTGTCACGTGATTTATGTATTGAGCTACTTCCTCAACTCTTAATTTGGGTTATCAGCCTTTTTTTAAATTGATATTTTTTTTTCTGCGAAGGCGTCTTATTTGGAGTGCAAACGCTTCTGTTCAAAATCACCTGTCTTGTGACCATCTTTACCAAAGAGGACGGCGCTACTAGATGTAATTATCTTTCAAAATTCAATGTTTTCACTGCAACAATCCCTTGCAAAAGAGCTATTGAAGGTTCATTAAGTAGGTTGTCCTTATCTTTTTTGTTTATTGGTAATTCACGAGTGGAAAATGATGCGTGCAATATTTTGTGCGTCCTACTAATATAGATTGCGCAAGTGAATTAATGACTTGTTGCATAATCAAGAATTCTGAATAAAATCAAAGGAGTATCTCAGTTTTTTGTTTATTGGTAATTCACGAGTGGAAAATGATGCGTGCAATATTTTGTGCGTCCTACTAATATAGATTGCGCAAGTGAATTAATGACTTGTTGCATAATCAAGAATTGTGAATAAAATCAAAGGAGTTTAATTGATCTGGGGTTGATTGGTCTATCGAAAATGTTACCAACTCTTCAAAATAATAATTAGAATTCTACTCCATCACCTGACTACTTTGGCAACCTGCTACCTATAGTACTTACGGGTATTCCTGTGGTAAAATCTTTTTAACGGCGTTCATTTAGTACGAAATATAAATTGCTATTCTGCCATGTTTTATGGTTCTAATTTCAGAAAAAAACTTTTACACTCCGTATATCCGTAATAGGTCATGAGTCATTCCCCAAACTAAACAATTTTGCAAGCAAAGCTTCAAATTTGTTTATACACCATTTATTATTTTATTTCCTTCTGGTACCTGTCAAATTCCTTTTGTAGCATAATATCTTTTCGGTTTTAACTCCAACTCATGCTTAGTATGCACATCTTTTTTTCTTCTTTGACAGCGCAAAAGAATTGTGCGTAGAGCCTCCAACTGTGCGAACAAAAAAGGCCAAGCCTATTTCGCAGTAAACTTTGACTGTGTGTGTCGAACGGTAAACACGAGTGGGTGGTAGTTGTAAAACCCAATTTTCAAGACGTGACCTTTTAAACCAACCACGAGCAAAATAACACTCGCAACGGTACTTCAAAAAATGTCAATGTATTTTAAGTTTTTTTTTTTACAAAAGGTCACGGGAAATGGAGTATCGCCCTAAAAGATAAACTCTGAGTCATGACAGACGTGTCAACAAAGGAAATAAACAGAGATCATAAAAAAAGAGGGCGACAAAACGAATATATAATAGGTGCAAAATAACAGGGTGCTAGCATTTATGCATATATATATAAGCTGTGCCAAAATACGGTTTGAAAGTGTCGCTAATTTTTTAAAAACTTTAAGACAATAACAAAACCAATTTGTAGCACTGTGTATAATTAGCATGTATTTGGCTATTGTATGCAAATGACAGCCCTTAGGACCTTTTCGGTGTTTCTCAAGTGAAAATCTTTGCCGGTAGTGGTATTAGGGAAGGAAGTTTTTGGTAAGAGTATTTTGTGCCTTTCAGATTTTTTGACTGTGATTAGCGTCACGTATAATTACAATTACGCTTGACAAGAGAAATCTGCCAATGTTAAATTTAGCTTTGTCATTCAAGTCATTATGATGGTGTGATTAGTGATATAAAAAAACACGGCGTATATATACAATATATAAACATGTGTGAAAATGATATTTTTTTTACAAGAAGAGCCGCTTTTGTACAAAGTAGACGGGAAAAAAATCACGTCTTAAGATTTGCTAGTTTTAGTTACAGTAGAAAAAAAGTATATTTATGAGAAGGAAAAATGACAAGCGGTAAGTTTAATTTAGAAAGTTCTTTGTGAAGATAGGAAATAGAGTTTGAAAAAAATAGTAAAAATATTGAGAAAATTGCACAAAAAATATTATATTGTAAATGGCGTGAAAATAAAACTTGCCTTTTCGGAGTTACTTTGTGGGGATTTGTCGACTGATCGAGTTTTGAGGTCAACGTCTTCTTTTTCACGACGAAGATGAAGGCCCATCGGAACACTCGACTTTTTCTCCGCGTTTTTAAACAAACTGTAAAATTGGGCTACATACGTGAGAACTGAAAGTCGGTCAGGAACTTCATGGGCTGCCATGTCTACACAAAAAAAAAAACAAGCACACTATATATTGTATGAAGCTCTAACAAATCTTAATTCTTGTGGCGTTTCGCTGTCATATTTCAAACTGCCACGATTGCCACATGCAGAATTGTTGAGCGAAGAGAAGTTGGGAAAACTTGGTGATTAAAAGCTTAGCAGATTTTTTGTAAAATTTTTAAAATAAATGAAAAGATTAAAAAAAATATCGATTAAAATCGACACTCTTTTTAAATAAAACTTTCGATTTATCACCGCAAATATCACGAAAGATTTTAATCTGGTATTTTCTTATCGAGGTCGTTACGCCTAGACAAATTTAAAATTGAAACTTCTTCACGCTTTTAGTTTTTCAACGTTGGAAAGGTAAAACGTCGTTTAGTCAAAATTAAAGCTGAAAGAAAGTCGCAATATTGTGTGATTTTTTTTACCGGACATTATTATTCATAGCTGGTTTTTACCACGAGTTTACTTTACTAATGGTGTTTATAACTTTGTTGTTTTTAAACACGTAAAAAAACTTGTTATGAGTCATCAAAAATATTTGGTGTACCTTCAGGATCAAGTAAAGCAGGTATTCCCAGTTTACTCTCGGCCGTTTCGAAAGCCAACGAGCAGTTCCCAATGATATCTGATGGGTCCAATTTCTCAAAGTCACTAGAATAAAAATAATTCAAAGTTTAGGGAAAAATTTTGTTTAAAAAAGGTACTTTTTGACACTTAAACATAAGTTTGTTTGAAGTGTCTCATTACTCATGTTAAACCTGCGAAATCTACATATAACTTTCTTAAGATTGTTGATTATTCATAGAACTGCCACCATTTTGCGAATATATTCGCAAATGTCTAGTGAAAAATGCAAATAATTTATATTTAAGGAGGTATATATTTGTTTATATCTTACATTGAGATCAGGTCTGAATCTGTGAATAAGAGCGCAAAATGCCAATCCATTTCTCCAGCTTGTGGTCATATTGTTTACAGAAACATTTGGATATCCATCTGTAAGCTGGCGACACCAAAGTTCGAGGGCAAGTGGTCCCCGTTTTTCTCTACCCATCTGTAAAATACAAAATATGTTGTTAGAAAACAAGAGTGAACAATATTCAAATTTATGAGAACAAAATCAAATTACTATAATTGAGCTATGTCTAGGCGAACATGGGCATGGGAACATTTTTTTGCTTGATTTATTCTTGGTTGTTACACCTACGCGCGCACATGTAACTACATTTTTTATAGAATAATTTAACATGAGTTTTATGGTTATCATGGCGATTATCGCGGAGAGATACACAATATTAAAAAAGTAAAAATACCAAGTTCTATAAAAAAGGAAAGTTGCACACGCACTCCATAAAAATTTTCTTAACTTGTATTAATATGGACGGGCGGACGAGTAGGACATAAACGCCATTTAAAAATTCTCCAGGCTAATTTAATTCACGAATAAGCAGATCTGTGACTACTTCCACCATAACAAATGTTGTACATGTTGAGGTTTGAATCTGAGTATGGAGGAGCACTAATGTGACGGATACAAAACACAGTCGGAATTCACAACATATATAAATGTTGCACGACATTTATTAATGTCGTGTAATACCCAATAATCAGCATGAATGTTGAAAAATCATTGTATAATTTTTTGTCCGGCTCATGTTTAATTGGTTGGGAAACTCTAATTAAAATTTATGTAGTAGGTCTGAGTAATTTGTCCGTTGAACGATTTAAAATCGCATGTGAATTTTTTCAGAAAATGAATTTTCCAGCTCTATTTTTACTGATAAAATTCCCCACAACGCAAAAACCCGTGAAAACGTTGTGCAAATTTCTCAAGTTTCGTACAGCCTTTACAAAGCGTTAACAAAGGTCTTAATGTAAATACATTTATTGAACTTCGACTGAAATAACTCTGGGTTTTATTTTTTTATACAATCTTGGTCCAGACAATATCTTTGACAATTATGGGGTTCTTTGTAGATAATTATTTGTGGTTTCCTCCCATTAAGTGTTTGATAAAAATACACCATGAAATACAGAGTGCCTAAACCAATCTTGGAAAGTCCAGTATACAAGGATTTGATTTACTGTAAGCATCTAATCTAGGTTTTACAAGACCACCCAAATATTATACGAGGTATACATTACAAAATATTCTTTTTACTGAGCAACAATACCAGAAATGGTTATTGTCAGATTCGCAATTTTGTGTTCAGCAACGGAACTTGCGAAACAAACATTTGTCAGTGCACTCTACTCCTGTTTTGCAACAGGAAACTCAATTTAAAAAATCAGATTTTTTGTTATGCATAACACGACTGCATAAACAGACTGCTGCTGTGTTGTAACAGCTCTGTACCCAGCAAATTACAATTTTTGATACTAATCTCATATTTCAATTAACCGAAAACAATTTAGAGTTTAAAGAAATTTTAGCGGTACCGTAATCTGAAAAGATGAGGGGTCGCACTACAGCAATAAGGAAGTTTTTTTCAAAAATTGGTTCCTTCCGGGGTTAAACGGTTAAAATTGGCAATCCTTGAACTAAAGCTGTGGTTTTTTGTCAACAAAAAATAAGTCTCACGTTTCAATCATTTTAACTGTACACAAAATATAAAATGTATTCTTTTTGTTTGATTGTGTTTCAAGGGAAAATACAAACGGAAAAATATAAATATTAAGGCACTGAATCAACTGAACTACTCGACCGACCAAATGCGATTGTTGTCTTAATGTATTTTTCTGTGGCTGCAACGTATTTTGTTTTTGTTTCAAGAAATCCCACACTGATAATATACGTTTGTGGACGGGAAGCTCATTAAAAACAAGTGCCCACAATGACATCGTCCATTTCGTTTGTGAAAGAAGATTTATCTTTAAAAAATGAAATAAAAAGGAGACTGTTTCTATGCCCGTGGTTTGCTTCTTTGTTGATCTACAATCATTATCGATTTTTATGGAAGGATCGACCATCTTTGGGAGAACATTGAATGCAGCAATTACAAATGCCGAGTAGGTGGCAATGATATAGGGGTTTAAAACATTAATTGCTACAATATTGTCTATACAAGTAGCGAAAGATACTCTCAAATCGTATATAGAATACCATTTGTACTATGTATTTTTACTATACCATACAATACATATTCTATCTTCTATCTAAGTTTAATTGCAACTTTTATCTCATGTAAAATTTACCCTGTTTTCCAATATATACACTGAAATCTTAAGTATGGACGGACAGACAAGCATGGTGTTTATATAGTGCCTTTGCTGCTACTTAATATTGACTTGGTTTGAAATCCAAGTGGGAAAAATGGGTGTGATGACAGATCCGAAAAATAATATGTTTTTCTAAAGATGAATCCCTATCAGGTATAACGATCTGGGCAACAAAATACCAAGAAAAATCTGAACCAGATCAGGGATTAAGTCATGGCAAAAAGTCTCAGGATTTTTCTTCAAATCTGCTCGGCCATTGGGCTTCAAGGAAATATTTTGTTGTCAACAGGATATTTTTTCATACGCATAATTGCTGATGCACCAACAGTAAATTGTCATTAATCCTTATTAATGCATGCACATTTACTTCCTCTGTCATATTTAACTCTAAAAACATTTTAATATTGATTTCCACCTTCCATGTTTGTCACAAAACAAAACAATTGCTAGCCATGAATATTATCTTCTAGACAGTTTCCTTTTTAAGTGTAAATATCACTCCTAATATGTCAATTGTCTTCATCTTATCCAGTTAGACGTTGTCTATTCCATTTTGAGTTGTGCCAAATAAGATCTTATTTTATTCGCTGGCTTCATCATCACCGAAAATTTAAGCGATAAATGAAAGACTTTTTTTGTATGAATATTATGGGCATCACGTCATCTCAGAACATTATTTATGAGGATTTTTGCAGGAGACACCAAGGTCAAAACGCCATATTTGTAGATGGAGATGTACCCAAAGAAATTATTTTTATGTAATATACACTGGCCATTTATAGACGTGAAAACGCTCACTCTCCGAGACAGATGCAAAGATACGAACATTATGTTTTTTGCAAAGTTCTTATGACAACGGCCAAAGTCAAGGTGATGATTTTTGGCAGATTGCATTTCAAACAAAACTGAGTATCTAACACTAGAGAATATTGTACTGTAATTGTTTTATTGCTAATTGCTGGTGGCCGCTAAAGTCAAGCAAAATTTGGTTGTTTGCTTGTAATAATGTTTGACGGGTTGGAGATTAAGACTGGCTATCTTGGTGGTTGAGTGTCTTCAAGTGTTTTACATTTTCATCAAACTAGTTTTGCGATAGGGCAAATGTAAAAAGAAAAATATTATCGTACAAAAACAGTAATTTCTGTATGGCTACTTTTTGTAGGGGATTTAAAACAGCTGGTAAAATGTACAGTTATAAACTGCGGATAGTAATTTAATATTTAATCACAATTAAAATAGTCCAAAATTATTTGAGAAATTATGGGAAACGTAAGGCGTCGGTTATAACTTAGCTAACACATAATCACGTAATACAATTCAGATTCCGTGAACACAACTTTGTTTGAGCTAGGTAAACTTAAGTGCGGTGGTGTAATTCTTTCCTGCTGTATTTGAAATATTTAGCGGAAACACTAAAACCAAACTATTTCTTGTTGTAAAAATTCTTTTTACTTATTATTTGTTTTTAAAGATAAACATCCATGGGATTGTAAAACTAGTTGGATGCAAGGGAAATATTTGTAAACTGTAACGATTTGACACCGTTATTTGTGTCATCCAGAATTTGTAGTACTAGCAATAATAGGTAAAAGTAGACAAATTGTGCTATGACTTTAAGTGGGCACAACTGTTCATTTAGACACTTAGTCCTCGTCCAGCTAGAAATACAAAATATAATTCTGAAGAGACACTTGATTGGATTTTAAAGTCTAACAGAATATGTAGGAAGATTCAGCTTCTTCGTTAAAGTTTTGCTAAAATTTGTGTCTACAAAATAAATTACAAATAAATAAATCAAACTCCAGGAAACTGCCATACTATTCTATTCTTTTGAAGATTTCCATACTACAATTTGTTTGGAATCGAGATATGCACTGTATTTTCTACCTTTTTTTTGCAAAATTTGAATTTCTATGCGTGTAATATTTGATAAGGTTTAGTACCATTGTCTACTCCAACAATGAGCTATGCACCAAATTACTAAGTTAAATTGTAAGTTTAACTAGATATAATGTTTACACCTAATAATTTAATCAAACCTACAGAATTTAATTTAATTATGTGCATCTTTTATATATATGTTATTAATGTTTTATATAAATTTTTGTATAAAATGTTTTTTTATCATTTGTGCAAGTCCTATCCGCATATTTGTTTTCACAGATATTTTACCGTTCAGCATTATTCTCTTCAGGTAGCTTCCTAATACCATCCGTTTCAAACACAAAATCTCAGTTCTAGGTAACATTTCACCAATAAATAAAGCAATGACCGCATACTGTCTTCCGCTTCATTACTTATTCTCCCCAGTAGCCCCTATACTACCTCAAACCATTACTCATTTCTCCAAATAAGCAGTTACAAATGTTTTAAACACAAACACACAAAAAATCCTTCTAATTCCTGTTTTTCTTCTTTTTGCCAAAACATCCCTCAAGATCAAGTGAAAGCAAATGTTTAAAAGAGCCCTACAAAAGTCAACTTGAGAAGAACAAAAAAAAAAAACAGGTTGGACCCAAAACAATATCGATTCTTAATAATCACGATTAATGAGACAGTTCATTAGGAAAAAAAATATATTCAAGTACAACCTTTACCAAGAACAATCAGTAGTTCTTTTTATCGTTAATCAAACAAGCCATTTTAGAAGTCGTGAAATACTTTTTTTTTGTTCGTTTCGACGCCGCACCCAACCAAAAAACAAATTCGATTTCGAACAGCCGCCGCACTTTAAAAAAACAACGTTTTTAAAACTGACCCATGACCTTGTTTGGCGTGGCAGCAGTAAAAGGAACGTGATAATTAGGTTCGACTTTTGTCAACATTTTCAATGCAGTTTTCTAGGAACAACATCAAACTGCAACTGTGTTTTTGTCGATGACTCAACCTACCTTGTGTATGAAACGGAACAATTGTAGAAGATTTGACCTAGAAATAAACAGTGTTCGACAGAAAATAGCCATTGATAATATTTGACAAGTTCGCTCCGAGATTGTCAAATATATCTGGGTTAATTGTGTACATCATGGGTATGAAGGCTTCCGCATGTGCATTACATTTCTAAAGGTCTCTGCAATGGTATAACTAGTTGGATGCAAAGGAAATATTGGATTCAAAATGTAAAGATTTGACGCCGTTCTTTCTGTCATACAGAATTTGCAGCACCGAACGCAACAGATCAGTACCGAGTGTGGAAGTTAAAATTCAATGGTAAACATAAATACGATTAGGGGATTATCATTTAGATAAACCATTTATAATATGGCAGTGATAAAATAAATTATCTACCCCCCCCTTTAGCGAAGTTTTTATCAGCTAATTACATTGCTAAATGTGTTTAAGACGGTGAAAGTAGTTGGATGCATGGGAAACATTCTGTCTAAATGTAGTGATTTGATGCCATTGATTGTTTTATCCAGAACTTGTAATACTTCCACCAACAGGTGAGTCGAAGTTTCATATAACTAAGTTGAGCTTATAAAGTTAAAAATGCACACGATTATCATTTAGAAATTTGGTTAGCAATAATTCAATCAGTTAGTTTTTGACAATATTAGCTCTAAAACAGTACTCCGATGTTCTTGTGAATTTTGCATATTGGATTAATACCAATACGGAGTTTAAACTGTCCAAAATTATACGCAACATTTACCGAAGTGCGATTATGCACGAACGCGTTTTTATGAGTCCTTGTCAATATATTTGGCAATGAGACCAACTCCTCGTGTAACAATATCATAGCGTCAAGCACAAAACAGCGTTGACCTCGAT